>PITA01002564.1:2500-158157 GCA_004023965.1 Spilogale gracilis | reverse complement strand
GCCCAGACCTGCCTCCCAGAGGGAGCCGCTACACAGGGAGGGGCTCTTTCCAGCCTCCCGGTTGGCAGCCTGTCACAGCCGGGCTGGTGCAGACGTTGTATTGATTTCTGCCCCCGCCCCCACTTGTCGCTTCACTCCCGCACCTCTAAGCCACAACTCCTTTTGGATCGGGCGACTTTGTCTGCCCCCAGGGACCTGGGGCCTCTCTGGTCCCACAAAAGTCTGTAAAAAAACATCTTCCCCTGGGGGGGTCTACACGCGGCCCATGGTGTGGAGAGAAACAGGAGAGAAAGGCAGGATAGAATCCACTCCCGCTGCTTTTCCGGCAGCTGTGGCGGCTCAGGTGGAGGCAGGCCTGGGCGGCTGGGCGCGCGCCGGAGCCGGGGCCGGGGCCCGCCGGGGCGGAGGCCCGGGCGGCTGCGCGCGCGCCGGGGCGGCACCGGCGGGGGGGAGGGAGTCGGGCAGCGGGAAAAGAAAGAAAATAAAAGATTTTAAAAAGTCTTGCCTTGCCCCGGGCTTAGCTGTGTTTAGCTCCTTTCTAGCCCCGATTCAGGCCGTAATCTGCTGTTATTCCTCACTCACAGAGCACTTTCGTTTTCGGGTATTTGTTTTCAATGTTTCAGCTCTGCGGGCTTCCTCCCCCGCTCCCCTGTCTCTGGGGGCAAGCCTCCAGACCCTCGAATTTGTTTCTACCTTTTTGCCGATGTTCTTTGTCTCTCGTGGCGGTCCAGAAGTGGGACATATCACATTTCAGGCTGGTTTCATGGGTGTTCACGGTGGTCTTGTAGTGGTTTTTTTGTTGGAATTCAGCTCTCTTCAGGGAACTCCCTGAAATGCGGTCACCTGGCCTTCCGCCATCTTGACCCTCAGAAATCTAATTTTTATTGTTAGGGAAAATCTATTATTATGTATTATTACATATAGTACATTGTTACATATACTATGTATGTTATTATTATATATAGACACCCACAGACCATACAATCAAATTAAGGTCATGCTAATTATCAGTTATCTAGTTCAAAAAAGTAATGTCTAATTAAATATTCAACTACTTCCTCTTCCTAAATGAGTTATATCCTAATAAGAGTTTAGCAGTAGGACCTCATAGAAAGCTCACGTGAAGCATCTATTAATTTTTCTTTTGCAGAGACAAGTTAAATGCTTCTATACAGTATATTTTGGAAGTGACCGCCATGTTTCCACAGAGAGGTTCTTTATATGGTGGAACTGAAATCACTATAATGGGTTTGGGGTTCAGCACGATACCAACTGAGAACACTGTGCTCTTAGGTAAGAGCACCCTCACAGAAGGGTGTTATCGATTTTTTTTTTTAAAGATTGTATTTATTTGACAGAGAGAAACACAGCCAGAGAGGAAACACAAGCAGGGGGAGTGAGAGAGGGAGAAGCAGGCTTCCTGCCGAGCAGGGAGCCCGATGTGGGACTCGATCCCGGGTCTCCGGGATCATGACCTGAGCCGAAGGCAGTTGCTTAACCAGCTGAGCCACCCAGGCGCCCCGATTTTTTTTTGTTTTTTTCACTTTAAAAGATGTGCTTAGGATGCCCAGGTGACTCAGTTAATTAAGCATCTGTCTCTGACTCAGGTCATGATCCAGGGTCCTGGGATTGAGTCCCACACTGGGCTCCCTGCTCAGCAGGTAGTCTGCCCCTCGTCCCACCTTCCAACCCCCTCCTACCCTGGCCATTTGTGCTCACTCTCTCTCTCTCATAAAAATAAAGAAATAAAATCTTTAAAAAAAGAATAAAATAAAAGATGTGCTTTTAGGTGTTGAGTTATTACACAAACACTCGAAATCACAGAAACATTATTTTGCTATTAGTATGTAAAAGTTAAGTGTCTTTGGTTAAGGTTGTAAAGAGAAATTGAATAACTGCTTTTGATTTCAATAAATAAATATTTTATATTTAATGTGTATAAACACTTTGAAAAGTAAAGGTCTCTGTTCTAAAAATAATCAGTACCCAAAGATTATAACTATCATAAAGGTGTCAAAGATTCTACTGGATAATGTGGTGGTTTTGTAGGGCCTTAACTTTTTTTTTTAAGATTTTATTTTATTTGTTAGAGAGCGCGAGAGAGAGAGAGATAGCAAACACAAGCAGTAGGGAGGGGCAGAGGGAGAGGGAGAAGCAGACTCCCAACTGAACTGGGAGCCCCACGTGGGGCTCGATCCTAGCACCCTGGGAACATGACTCAAACCGAAGGCAGACGCTTAACCGACTGAGCAACCCAGGTGCCCCATACAAGGCCTTAACTGTTTACTGATTATACTTCATCTCTATATTTTACAAAAATATTTGAGAAACTTTTTCCCCCCCATCTTATTTCTTTCTAGGACCCTTCCCTTGTGATGTGATTTCATCATCAGAAAATGTCATAAAATGTATTCTTCACTCAACAGGGAATACATTCAGGATTACCAATACTGGAGAAGATTCAGGTATTACCAATATTTATCTATTGTAAATACTGGAAACACTTTACACTGAAATTGACTTGATTTTTATTTATTTAATACTTCAAATATTCAGAGGAAAATGTATTGCTATTTCTTTCTATAATTTGCCAATAATTTGTCTCTAATTTATTCCCTTGACATAGGGGGACACATAAAGAATGAATCAGTGGTAGGCTCAAGTCTACAAAGCTAGACAGCAATTTGCAAGCTGAGGAATTGCCATTAGGTTTTATTGTAGTACAGAACCTCCCGAGTTATGGCCATTTGTTACTGGCCTTGGGTTTCTAAATAAATATTCAAATTGAAGTTATATAGATCTTGGTATGTCTCTATGCCTGAGAAAATTCTTATGCTTAAAGAATTGATCACAGCTTAAAAAATATTCCATGTGATATTTCTGAACAACTGTTTATTGACTTTCCGATATTTTGTTTTCAAATTGTCTCTTGATCATCAGTGTTGGAGGTGTGTGGTTCGTTTTTTTCCTTAGCTTCTCATTATCTTACTTCCCACTATTTCTGCTTATTTTTGTTACATGTTTAAATTATGCACATAAAAATTTAAAATGCAATAGTTTCAAAGATAATTAAGAATTTTAACTCCCTTTTCTTTATTTTTTTAAAAAATATGTCTCAATTCTTGCTTCCAGTGCATGGATTAGGTTATGCCTGGTCACCATCAGTCTTAAACATATCTGTGGGAGACACAGTGACGTGGCATTGGCAAGCACATCCATTTCTTAGGGGAATAGGATATAGAGTTTTCTCTGTATCCAGTCCTGGAGGTGTAATTTATGATGGCAAAGGATTTATAAATGGAAGAGAAAAATCTGCATCAGGTGTGTTTTGACTTTGTTGCATTTTGTGTCATGGTTCTCTTTCCTAGATATAACAAAAAGATGTTTAGATTTAAAATACTTTTGCATAAACGATATGTGTAAATACACAAATAATTTAGTTGGCATTTTTGCTGTAATAAAAATGTTGCAAATTTATAAAAATACTGTAAATGAATATAAGCAGGGAATTATTTATATCAGAGATGAGTTCTGATTCAGAAATATTTCAAAAATATCAAAATAAGCAAAATACAAGGAAAATTGGGGTATGTGTTTTAATCATACCAACTTGGGAGCAAGTAATGAACTTCGATTGATTGAAATCAGCAAATTAGTTTTTCTCCTAAGACAACTCAGTGAAAGCGTACCTGTTAGACTGTATGTTTAGTTCAATATATATAGTAGTTTAAACTTTTTCTCATGAATACAAAGTATTGTTTGTTTTTCATTTCATGTTGAAGTTTTCTTTAAGATGTGGTAGGTTATGCCAGACTGGACATGATTTTCTAGAAAAATTAATGCTGGATCTTATCTTCCTGGAATGTAATTTCATTATAGAAGATAGTTTTTTTTTTAATAGCCAGTGAGTCATGAAAAATAAGATTCCTGTCATCTGCATGTATTTTAATGATCATATGAAATTTCTTTTAGAGGATTCTTTTAGAGGATATATATTAATTGCTTGTGTTTATTACGTACAATCTTATTTTATGGCAGGTTCATTTTCTTACCAATTTACTTCACCTGGAATCCGTTATTACAGCAGCGGGTATGTTGATGAGGCTCACTCCGTTATTCTCCAAGGAGTCATTAATGTTTTACCAGCTGAAACCAGGCACATTCCCCTGCACCTGTTTGTGGGTAGCACTGAAGCCACATACGATCAGGGTAAGAGGGTTAAAGATGGAAAAGTTATTACTCCAGTGACCTAGGACATATGGAACCTTTTTTGGAGTAGAAAGCAGATGACTAGGTATAACCCTGCTTCTGTCTCTGACCAGCCACATGACCTGGGATAGATATGGACAGTTCTGAGGCTAGAGTCTGTTCTATAAAATAAAGCCCATGTTAATGTTGTCCTGCCATTCTCCCAGAATCCTTCTGTGCCTCAAACGTGATATAACATGAAGAAATTTTGACACTCTGTATGTGCCCCTAAAAATATATAAAAATGTGATATGATGCTATTGTTTTGTTTTCCTCATAGGACCCGGCTTAGACAAATTGAAAAATAAATTAATTTTTATATTAACTCTTCTCTCTTTACTATACCACAAGTCTTTATTTTAACTTTATACTGCCTAAGCCCCCTCTTGTCATTAAAAATAACTAAAATTTTTTTTTATCAGAATATAAACCACCACCATTAAAATAAAGAGTAGTGCAGTCTGAAAACAGTTCTTGTTTTAGAATATTATCTATGACTTACAGGACCTGTGAATTTGCACTTGGGGAGCTCTGTGGCAGACTGCCTAGCAACAGAACCCTTGTGTGGCCCGAACAATACCAGGGTTAAAAATTCAGACGGATTGGTCTTTGAGCTTTCAAGTTGTTTTTCACCAGCTATAAACAACATTAGTCCATCTTCTGGAACACTGAATGAATTGATAACAATTACTGGACGTGGCTTCAGTGATCTCACATGTGCCAATAAGGTAAGAATATAAAGATCTCCTTTTTACTACCATAAACTCAATAAAAGGAAAATGTTTCATGTATTACCTTGTGATTTAATTTCTAACAGTATATTACAATATAATTCATTTACCATACAATTCACCCATTTAAGGTACAGAGTTCAGTAGCCTTTAGTATATTCACAGGGTCGTGCATCCATCTCCACATTCAACTTTAGAACATTTTTATTCCCCCAGAAAGGAACCCCAACCCTTAGATATTACCATCAATCTCTTCAACTGTCCCAGCCCTAAATATCTACTAATCTACTTTCTGTCTGTATGGATTTGCCTATTCTGGAGCTTTTCTAGAAATAGGATAATATAAGTGGTCATTTGTGACCAGCCTTATTCACTAAACATAATGTTTTCAAGGTTTGGCCGTGTTGTTCCATGTTTATCAGTACTTCATTTCTTTTCTTTCTTTTTAATGCATTCAACAGCTCCTGGTATAATGAAGAATCATTCCCTATAATGCCTAAGTATTTTTTTATTATTGTTATGTTCAGTGAGCCAACATATTGTACATCATTGGTTTTTGATGTAGTATTCACTGATTCATTAGTTGTCTATAACACCCAGTGTTCATCACAACACGTGCCCTCCTTAATACCATTCACCCAGTTATCCCATACCTGACTCCCTCCCTTCTGTACTTCATTTCTTTTTATGGCTTAATAATATTCCATTATATAATATATACATTGTATTCATCCATTTACCAGTCATGGGCATTTAGATTGTTTTCATCTTTTTGATGTTAAAAATAATGTAGCTATAAGCATTCATGTGTGGTCAAAATTTAGTTTTAAGATTAATCCAAGATATGTCTTGACCAGCCCTCAAAATCATTTTTATTAATTAAAAAAAGTTTGCATGAGATTATTTTTTAAAATTTGGTTATTGTTAACATAAAATTTAAGTTCACACTAGAGTAATGGTATTGACTTTTTCCCATATTCATTTTACTTTTAGGTTACAATTGGTAGCTACCCTTGTATTGTAGAAGAAAGTAGTGACAATTCCATTATATGTCATATTGACCCTCAAAACTCAATGGATGTTGGCATCAGGGAAATTGTCACATTAACTGTCAACAACCTGGGCACGGCTATCAATACGCTGTCCAGTGAATTTGATCGACGATTTGTACTTTTGCCAAACATCGACATGGTGTTGCCACACGCAGGATCAACTACAGGAATGACAAGAGTGACCATACAAGGCTCCGGGTTTGCAGTTTCTTCTGTGGGTGTAGAAGTCTTCATGGGTCATTTTCCATGTAAGGTTCTCTCAGTAAATTATACAGCCATTGAGTGTGAAACATCTCCTGCCGCCCAACAGCTCGTGAAAGTGGATCTTCTGATACATGGAGTGCCTGCCCAGTGTCAGGGGAACTGCAGCTTTTCATACGTAGAAACAGTCACTGCTGTTGTAACAAGAATCTTCCCAAACTCTATCAAAGGACCTGTAAAAGTTCTTATTGAAGGAGAAGGTTTTGGCACTATCTTGGAGGACATTGCTGTTTTCATTGGAAACCAACAGTTCAGAGCAATAGATGTTAATGAAAATAACATCACTGTTCTTGTGAGTCCTCTCCCAGCTGGACTTCATTCTCTTAGTGTTGTGGTGGGAAGTAAAGGCTTGGCTCTGGGAAACCTTACCGTTAGCAGCCCCACAGTAGCATCTGTCACACCAACTTCCGGAAGCATTGCTGGTGGAACTACATTGGTGATCACAGGAAATGGCTTCTACCCAGGCAACACCACAGTCACTGTTGGGGATGCACCTTGTGGAATTATTTCTGTCGACTCCAGTGAAATCTACTGCTCTACCCCAGCAGGGACAGCTGGAAGGGTCAGTGTGAAGATTTTTGTTAATGCAGTGGCTTATCCACCTCTGTCATTTATCTATGCCTTGGAAGATACTCCACTTCTCAGAGAACTTGTCCCAAATACAGGTACTCCAATACTTTCCTTTTGTTGTCTCGATACATTATTATCAGTAATATTTATTAGTGTAGAATTGGAATAATGTTTATAAGTGATCATTAAGATGTGCTTTTAGACAATCCACTTAACCCAGTTAATACACAAAATTTTTCTGTGTAGTTTCCATTTTGTGATTATTTTCTGCACATTCTTGGCATAAAATCTTTAGCCAAATTCCAGCTTCTATTTTGAAACAAAATCCCCATCAACTTGACCTAAATTTCAAAATAAGGAAGAAATAGATGGATATCTATGAATTAGAATTGATAGTTAATTTATGTCATTAATGTTGATATGGCATAAGAAACAACAGTTAAAATTCAGAAGTAGGTAACTAAACATTGAGAAATTTTCTATATATCTTATTTCCATGAAGCTACAATTGAATACCAACTTATTAACTTAAGGGAGTTCTTTTTAAAAATATTATGAAGTAGGTTTTACTTAATGATTTAACATAACTTGTTTTTCCAAGCTGAGACTAGATTGAGATGTCTTCTTCATTTTTTGTCCTTATTCTATGCTGTTTCTGATCATCCTTAAGCTCTTGGAATGCTTATCATCTACATCATGAATTATGGAGAGGCTGCTATGGTGTAATGATGAACTTGGCCTTGATGCCAGGGTTCAAATCTTGGTTCTTCTACTTTATAGTGATGCAACTTTGGACAAAGATTTTTAAATATAAGTTTCCTTATACATGCAAGTACCTAAGGTTAAAGAAATTCATTTGTGTAATGTAACTTAGAATGGCAACTTTAATAAAGAACTAATTAAAAATTAGTCTTTAGTCTTTTTTTAGTTTATATTACCAGAAAATGTGCTCAGATTTGGGTAGGATGTATTCTCTCCTTTCAAGAAGTTTGCTATTGAACTTTTCTTTGGTACATTAAGATTTTTCATTTAAAATTTTTTTAAAGAAGCAAATGTGAATAATAGTAATGACATAGTTTCCCCATATATTTGTAATCATTGCAAATGATAAACTGGATATTGGCATACGTTTTTATTTCCATGAACCATTTCTGTCCCATATCTTTCTTTAAGTATGTCTTTCAAATAATGTACTTGATGATACAGGACTTGCAGTAAGTGGAAGTGAGCTGCTTTTTTTTACTAAGGAAATAAGGTAATAGATCACACTTAGAACAACCCTTCCATTTGAAAGGTGAAAATGGTAGACAAAATTAAAAATTTAAGACCTAAAAGACATTTTTGGGCTCATATCTTAACACTTGTCCTAATGTGAAAACCTTTTAAATATCTGTAGTCTTTAAAATGACAATTTAAGGGGTGCCTGGGTGGCTCAGTTGGTTAAACGACTGCCTTCGGCTCAGGTCATGATCCCAGAGACCCGGGATCAAGCCCTGCATCGGGCTTCCTGCTCAGAGGGAAGCCTGCTTCTCCCTCTCTCACTCCCCCTGCTTGTGCTCCCTTTCTAGCTGTGTTTCTCTCCGTCAGATAAATAAATTAAAATCTTTTTAAAAAAAGACAATTTAAATGTCCATAATCTTTACTACGGTCAGTTATATGGTTCTTTTTACTATTACTACTTGAATTAAAATCAATCTACTACTTGGTGACTCTGTATATGTAACTAGTTACATTGATTTGTACCTATTCACTCATTATTTAATTATGTAGGTATTCATTTGGATGACCTATGAAAAATTCTTTGTGTTTAATGCCCTCAATACATTATTGTCAAAAGGAGGAAGGGAACAGAAGAATTGAAGTACTTTGTTCTATGTACATTTATTCAAGGCATCAACATCAACATTCATCATAATTCTTTAATTCCTTATTTCTGTATATACTATCTTACATCTAATTATTTACCTATCATAATTTATCAAGTATATATATTAAAATATTTAAATTAAGAAGACTAATCCATCCTCAAAAGAGTTGCCAATAGCAGGGAAGTACCAAAAATAAAAAATAGTAAGCCATCCCTAAAATATACTCCAGTCCGTCACTCCTGCTGAGACATTCATACTTACTGATTCTAAATTGTCTCTCTTCCCTTTTTTCCTCTTCTCTACTAGCCTGAACTAATATTAACAATAGCTGTAGAATAGTAATGCAGTGGAACGGACAGAAGAGCCAGAAAATAATGAATATTGAGATAACTTACTGCAAATATGCTGTAGATTGTAACATACGGTATAGCCAAACTTTGTGTTTTGCTATATTAGCTTTGAAATACTGGATATTGTTTTATGAGAGTAATTAGGTGTGTCTATAAATGCATGTATAAGTACTAGAATTTAGATGCATTATTTGCTTTTTTTCTTTTAAAGGTCCACCAGGAACCAAAATTCAAATCACTGGATCTAATTTTGGTGTTGATATCTTGGACATTTTGGTGGTGATAGACAAGATTCCGTGTAACGTGACCATGCTCACTGATAATGTGTTGCAGTGCATCGTTGGCGATCATGCTGGTGGCACTTTTCCTGTTACAGTGCTTCATAAGACAAAAGGCTTTGCCATGTCCACAGTTGTATTTGAGTACCCACTTATGATTCAAAATATTCATCCAAGCCAAGGTAGTCATGAGTACAAATATTTTGTATTGTTTCAGTAAACACTTATTTAGAAAAAAATTCTTCATACACTGCTGAAATTTGTAGCTCCTATAACACATTAAAATATTTTTGTTTATGTATCAAATAAGCATGCATGTGTATCAACTAATCATCTCTAAATATTCACTTATAGCCTATATTTCTCTTAGTGTTATGTAATTAACTTCAAATTTAATCCTACTTAAAATGTCCAGATTATGTGTAAAATTTTTTATAATATCATGTTTAGACATCACTGGCCTGTAATTATGAATACAAAAATAAGTGTTTTTTCCTTGTTGAAAATGATTTTAGTGGCTAAAAACCTTATATAGCCAATGTACTCTTAATCAAATAATAATTTTACATTTATGTTTTGACTACTCTTGAAATTCTTTTTGACATCTCTCTCTCTTTTTTTTTAAGATTTTATTTATTTGACAGAGAGAAACACAGTTGGAGGGGGAACACAAGCAGGGGGAGTGAGAGAGGGAGAAGCAGGCTTCCCGCTGAGCAGGGAGCCCGATGTGGGACTTGATCCCGGGTCTCGAGGATCATGACCTGAGCCGAAGGCAGTCGCCTAACCAACTGAGCCACCCAGGCACCCTTGACATCTCTCTTAAGTGAAGTTTTAGTTCCTAGAAGTAGTTTAAATAAATGATGGGATGTAATTATTTGGTAAATATTTTAGAATACTACAATCAAATGACATTCTATTGCATTAATATAGTATAATATATATAACTTCAGTTCTAAGAATTGTTTCATTTAGTGTAGCTTACTTTCATTTCAGGTTTTCAAATAAATACACAGAGGAGGTTTTCTTTTCATTAGCTATATTTTTCTGTCTTGTATGTCTTCACTAGGAAGTTTTGGTGGTGGTCAGACCATGACCATGACCGGCACCGGGTTTAATCCAGAGACCTCAGCCGTATTAGTGTGTGGCTCAGAATGTGCTGTCGACAGGCTTCGATCTGATCGCACAACACTATTATGTAAAATTCCACATAATGATGGTGAGTAGTGAGGAAAAAGAATGGCAGTCTTTCAGAAATAATTAATGTTAAAGAAATCAGAGTCTGAATTTCTTCTTCCAAGTTTTTGTATTTTGGGGGGATAATTGAATCACTTTTATGACTATCTTGGTTTTAAACAATTTCTTTAGAACTTTGTTTCCTAACATTTGGGCTAGATTGAATTCTTTATAAAAAAATTACAGTTTTAGGCACCTGGGTGGCTCAGTGGGTTAAGCCTCTGCCTTTGGCTCAGGTTATGATCTCGGGGTCCTGGAATCCAGGCCCGCATCGGGCTCTCTGCTCAGCAGGGAGTCTGCTTCCTCCTCTCTCTCTGCCTGCCTCTCTGCCTAACCTGTGATCTCTCTCTCAAATAAATAAATAAAATCTTTTTAAAAATTACAGCTTTTCAGTTTATTACATAAACTAGCATGCCAAATGGAGAATGCATTTTAAATTCCTATTGAACTCTTAGTTTGCATTAAAGATAGGGTAATATAATGGTTATGAGTGTAAACCCCGCTAATGCATGGCCCAGATTCAAACCCAGGCTGTGTCTTTGGACAGGTTATTCAGCCTCTCTGTGCCTCAGTGTTTCATCACCTGTAAAGTGAGGTCACTTTCTTCTACTTTATAGGAGTATTGTGACGTTTAGTAAGTTAATGTATATAAAGTGAGTGAAAGGATATCTGAAACATGATATGTGATTTGCTGCTGTTATTACTATTACTCTTATTATTTAGTGGATAAAGAGCCCAGGCTCTCAGGAGCCCCTGAATCTCATTTTGCCACTTACTATTTCCTCTCAGCTAAGTAACTAAACTCCACTGTTTCAGTTTAGTTCTTGGCTTATTGTGAAGTTTAAATATCTGGAATTTTAAGTATACAACAAATGTTAATTGTCTCATGAAACTTAAGAACAACCAAAGTAATGCTCTAGGTGAGTAAAAGAAATGGTTTATATGCACTTTTAACAAAATGTAATGAAGCTTTTCTAAACATTTTTACTTCCTTTCTGGCTTTTAAAAAAGATTCTGTTTATTCATTTGAGTGAGAGAGAACATGAGTGGAAGCTGGGGGGCGGGCAGAGCAGAAGGAGAAGGAGAGGTAGAAGCAGACTCCCTGCTGAGCAGGGAGCCTGACACAGGGCTCCATCCCAAGACCCCAAGATCATGACTTGAGCTGAAGGCAGCCACTTAACTGACTGAGCCACCTAGGTGCCCCTCCTTTCTGGCTTCCTCTTCTTTTTCTTTTTAAGATTCTTTTTACTTGACTGAGAGAGAGCACAAGCAGGGGGAGCACTCAGCAGGCAGAGGGAGAGGGAGAGGAAGACAGTAGGAGAGGGAGAAGCAGGCTCATCTAGTAGGGAGCCTGATGCCGGGCTCTATTCCAGGACCCTGGAATCACCACCTGAGCTGAAGGCAGATGCTTAACGACTGAGCCACACAGGCGTCCCTCTTTTTTGGCTTTTTGAACAAAGAATATTGAAGAAAATATAACATTTTTGTGAATGAGCTTATTTATCATTTGAACATCAGTTTATATGCTGATTTTTAAGCGAAATACAGCAGTGCTGTAAAGATTTGTTGAGGATTTTGGGTTGTCTTAACACCAGCTTTGCTGATTCTTTTTACACTTTTGTACTGGGTGTCTGTGCTTTCTCTGCCTCATGCCTTGCTTCCAGCTGTCACTCCTTGCCCCAGTCCCTGTGCATGCCTTAGGAGTTCTTCCTCCTTTCCTGCTCTGATTTGCAATGTTGGGTCCTCTGGAGCTGAAACCCCATGCAGGGAGGTTTGCAGAATTGTCTGCAGTGAGAGGTTCCAAGGGAGGGTATGAGGGTTTTTTCCCCCCCTTTGATAATGTGCATGAACTTTGTGATGTTTTGGCTATTGCTAGAGCTCCTTATTACTTGATACATAGCCTGTGTATATTGGAAGTGGTTTCAGGAAAAGGACGATGTTACAGAAAATGTTTGGGGATTTTGGGAATGAATAAGGGTCCAGCGGCAGAACTGTCCTCAGTTCGATCCTCTTCTCCTAGGCAGAGGACCTGAGCAAGCCTGTGCAGTGAGTGTGGTCAATGGGAAGGATATGTCCCAGTCCACAACCCCTTTTATGTATACTGCGTTACTGACTCCACTCATCACGGAAATCTTTCCCAGGAGAGGCAGTACAGCAGGGGGCACCAGACTTACAATCACTGGCTCGGGCTTCAGGTACTGTCTTCACACACACATACGTCACTGTGTATGTGCAAGCTCACGCCATGCCTCCTGCCTTCTCATGTGCAAGAACGATGCTTAACTATAGTCCTGTAATGTGTACCCATCTCTCAAAAGTCATACTTGAGGCACATCATAGTACTAATAGCTAACATTTATCAAGGATTTACTCCTCGTCAGGCACCTTCTTACCCCATGGAAACTTCCTGCCTTACCCTCTAAGATATTTTTAAACCATTTTATGGTTAGGAGACTGAAATTAGAGGGGTTAAATAACTTGCCCTAAATCCTAGTCAGATCCCAAGAATAAATTACATCTTGTTATACTTCCCTCACCATCTCATCACCAACCATGATCTGTTTCATTGGGTCAATGAAACATGTCTTCATACATCACATCCATTTCACTGTAACTGGCCAGATTTCTTCTTCCTAAACACGTTCATTATTTGACTCAAATTTATGTACCACACTGTCATCATTCTTCAAGTGGATAAGGCTGACTTCAAAACCCCAGATCATTTAAATCATAGGAGGTAATTTCAATTCCTTAAGTACATAATTTCTCAAGACCTTGGACTTGCATTTTTACATGGATATTAAATTCTAAAGTCTTTGAATGTGGTGAGAAAGGATCCCTGTAAGTCTCTTACAAAAGTAGCTATTTAGAGACTAACAGAGAATCTCTCAATGAATTGAACCCAGGCAACTTTCCTCCAATGCTGGAATGCCTGCTAATTTGTACAGTTTTATTTCCTGGCTTCTTAATCTTTTTGTTTACTTTTTTCTCAACCAATACTTTGAAGTCTTACTATTGATGGAACATAGAGTAAGGTCATTATTTTTGCAATAAAGCATATCAGTAATAGTGTTTAACAGTGTGACCTAGAAATTTGAGAAAAAAAAATCATTGTTTTATTTTCCCCTTTTTTTCTTTACAGTGAAAGCATGCAAGATGTTCTCATCACCATAGCCGAAGCCAAATGTGATGTTGAATATTCCAACAAGACATGTATCATCTGTATGACAAGGGCCCACACATCTTCAGGGTGGGCTCCAGTGCATGTGAACATCAGAAACATTGGCCTGGCCAGACTGGTAAAGTGGTGTTGGGTATAGTAATCATAGCAGTAGAAAAATAGGTGAGGGGGGATAGAAAATCATTATGGGAGATAAAGTAATTGGACTTTTTACTTTGTTAATGTCTCCAAAAAATGGCTGAGATGTAACTATACTAAATTTAAGTCACATGTTTTTGTTGCTTATTACTAACACTGAATGCTTTTAGGTTTTGAATTATTCTGGATTGTGGGGTAACTGGCAATTGATTTTTCACTTTACTATTATTGGGAAATAAACCAACAGCCAGCTATAACATTTAAAGTAGATGATACTTTATTACTAATGAAAATGTTTTGCTCATTTAGATTTTGTTTTTGAGAAGTTGAATGAAGAATTCTGACAAAAACTCTGAATTTAAAAGTCTGTCTTGTTTTATTACAGGATGATTCTAACTTCCTGTATGCTGATTCTTGGTCCTCCAACATCTCATGGGGAGGAAAATCTCCCCCAGAGGAAGGGTCTCTAGTTGTTATAACAAAAGGACAGACAGTTTTGCTGGATCAAAATACACCTATTCTGAAAATGTTGCTTATTCAGGGTAAATTTCTAAAAGTTTGCTTGCTAGATTCTGTCTATGGTATATTTTTATGAAGTAAATTTAACTAAAACTCTTGATTATGAATATCCATAGAGGTATGAAGTTTTTAATGCAATGTGTAGTACCGTGTTCTTTAAATTGAGCATTAGAATCTGTTTGCAGTATGTATTCTAAACAGAATCTTTTAAGGAAAGGAGAAAATATCAGAATGTCTTGCATTTTTATGGTTAAACATCTTTTAAAGTTAAATATTTTATGAAACTTTTGCTTTATTAATAATGTGTGTCTGTGTGCTTAAGCCTATTTACTTGTGGTGGATCATAACAGTGAGAGTACTTCCCATTTAGAAAAAGACGGGTAGAGTGGGTCCCTGGGGTTATGAAATTATAGAGATTTGCTAAATTCTATGCTCAGTGACCCTCTGACTCCCATTGGATACCAGTTGTGATTCTCACCTTTGCCTTTGAACATGCTTTCATTGTAGTTGGCGTTCTCTCTGCTTCTTGATATTCTGTTATTGCTATAAAAGACTAAATAAGCAGAACTCATACAATTGCATGTAAAAGCAACAATGATTAGCGAGAACAAAATTCTTTGGGCTTTCATGTATAAACTTTGCCATAATGGTTTTACCCACGCAAAGACCTTTATATTTTGTTTTTGTTTTAACTTCTGGGATAATAGTAGTATTTCAGTTTTTTGAAGTTTTTAACTATTGAACCTTTGGACAAGTTTTACTGTTCATAAATTTACATCAATCTCATAAAATATATCTTAGCATGTTCTTTAATAATGCCAATCAAGGGGGTGCCTGGGTGGCTTAGTTGGTTGAGCGACTGCCTTCAGATCAGGTCAGGATCCTGGAGACCTGGGATCGAGTTCCGCATTGGGCTCCCTGCTCAGCAGGAAGCCTGCTTCTCCCTCTCTCAATCCCCTTGCTTGTGTTCCCTCTCTGGCTGTGTTTCTCTCTGTCAAATAAATAAAATCTTTAAAAAAAAATAATGCCAATCAGGCTATGGATGTTGCAAGTGCAGATTAGTAGATAAAATTTCAGAGGTAATGTCAGCATTATAATGATTTCTATAAAAAGTGCATTTCTTTCACTTTAATTGGTTTTGTTTTTAATTTATATTTTGAGGCCCTGTGTTTATAGAATTTTAATTCATGTAGCTGTACTCTTTAAAATCACTGAAAATAACAATGAACAAGAGAAAATAATCTGCCTAGGGATGTAATTTTCTGTCAACTCCTGAGGCTTACCAAAAATGTTTATGTTTTATGTTGCCAAAGAGTTGAAGTTAAGTGACATGCATAATGATAGACTATAAGAGTAAGATATTTAATTTTTATGTATAATTTAATAAATAGCATGTAATGATAATTTTACTTGTGTTGTATTTCAAAATTGTACGGTTCATAGGTGGGACTCTAATATTTGATGAAGCTGACATTGAACTGCAAGCAGAAAATATTCTAATCACAGATGGAGGCATTCTTCAGGTATACGGAGAACCTAATATATACTCATAAATAACCTCTCTCCATTTCTTTGTAAAATATCATGTGTAAATGGATAATTATCATAAGTTTATCTTCTGTAGGTCTCTGTTATTAGTCTAAAATCCTTTTTCTGGGGAAAAGTTTCCCAGAGTATTCTTGTGCTTTTAATAGAAAGAAAATAGTGTGTGTTATCATAAAGCCAAATTCTGGAAATGTATCAGCTCTGAGATATGGCTGAAATCAATCAATATTCTTTCCAAAGATCTGACATAGTGTACTTGGCTGCCTGGAAATTTAAGGTTTATCTTTCATAAGAAAGGTACTGATAAGTACAACAATCAGTTTCTCAAAAGAAAGGGTAACTTTGAATGTTTAGAATTGTTGATATTGAGTTTTAACTTTTCAAAATTTTTTTATGATGTTCAGTTAGCCACTGCATAGTACATCATTAGTTTTTAATGTAGTGTTCAATGATTCATTACTTACGTATAATGCCCAGTGCTCATCACAACATGTGCTCTCCTTAATACCTCTCACCCTACTACCCCTCCCCCTACTCTCCTCCCTACTGAAACCCTCAGTTTGTTTCCCAGGGTCCATAGTCTCTCATGGTTTGTCTCCTTCTCTGATTTCCCCCCCTTTGGTTTTCCCTCCTTTCCCCTATGGTACTCTGTGCTACTTTTTATGTTCCACATATGAATGAAACCATATGATAATTCTCTTTCTCTGCTTGACTTACTTCACTTAGCCTAATCCTCTCCCGTTCCATCCATGTCAAAGCAAATGCTGGGTATTTATCATTTCTGATGGCTGAGTAATTGTCCACTGTGTATGTGGAATACATTTTCTTTATCCATTCATCTGTTGAAAGGCGTCTTGGCTCCTTCCACAGTTTGGCTATTGTGGACATTGCTGCTATGAACATTGGGGTGCATGTGCCCCTTCTTTCACTACATCGGTACCTTTGGGGTAAATACCCAGTAGTGCAATTGCTGGGTCATAGGCTAGTTCTATTTTTAACATCTTGAGGAAACTCCATGCTGTTTTAACTTTTTGAATGATGTTTTTGTGATGTCTTGCAGATTGGGACAGAAGCATCCCCATTTCAACATAGGGCAGTCATTACTTTACACGGACACCTGCGATCTCCGGAGCTCCCAGTATATGGTGCCAAAACTCTGGCCGTGCGAGAGGGAATCCTGGATCTGCATGGTAGGGCAGACAAAAGGCTCAGGGAATTAGTCCAGGAGATACTAGCCAGAAAACCAGAGATAATTTTGATTATTCTCTCTAAATGAAAACTTTCCAGGCTTCTCCTGTCTTCATGTGTCACCTCTTCGTCTCTGCCCTCCCCTTATCCAAGGCAGGTCAGCCCTTCAGAGTACCAAGACTTGCAACCAAGCTCACTCTTGGTGAAGTCCCTCTAGGTCTTCTCTATACCCTTCTACTTATTCCTTTCCATGTGTTTCTACAACACCTTTTGCCTGTTTTAGCACTTTGTACATAATGGTGGTTTATTGCATTCATTTATCTCTATAAAAAAAGCATTAAGTCTGGAAGCAAAAGATTTTAAGTTCTTAAATTTGTATTTTTATATAGGTTATTTCTAAAATATAAGTTTATAGTTACATTTTTATAAAACTCTTCTGGAAATGTATCAGCAAATAAAAACGATTGTGGTCACCTTTGAGATAATCAGAGTTACTCATTTAAAGGAAGCATGGTGTGAATCCTTTTTATATGGAAGGCTTCTGTATTGCAATAGTCTGTTTCTTTTATATATTTAGAATGTGTAAGCATTCCTGTCATGATGGTAGCTGTTGTCCTGCTTTGCACTAAATAAATACTCTAATGTAATTTTTAGAAATTTTCACATTTCAGTTGTCTCTAGATTACCAATTTAAGGGATTTCTATCAACAATGGCAAAGATAATAGGTAGGCCTCTGACCTTTTTCGCAATAGTATCACACCACATTTGCATTGTGTTCCTATAAAGAAGTGGAGTTTTAAGTGGAATATATCATTGCAGGAAGTTGATTTTTAGTTTTGTAGACCCACACATGTTATAAACCTAACTGTTACTTTTATAAAGAAAGCATTCTAAATATTTGTCTTTCTTTTTTGAGAAAGGTATAAAATTCTAAGGTAAAATGAGCCTTCCCAAAATTTGTTCAATCTAGGCAAATATTTAAAATGCATAAAGCTCTCACTATGCAAGAAAATGCATCTTTAGAAATACTCAGTGTGTATATTGGCTGCAGGGCTGCCTGTTTCTGTGATCTGGACTCGTCTGGCTCATACTGCAAAGGCAGGGGAAAGAACTTTGATTTTACAAGAAGCAGTAACTTGGAAACCAGGAGATAAGATTGTAATTGCAAGCACAGGTCACAGGTATGTTGTTTTCTGGACGTGATCATCTTAATTTAGGACAAAGATTTTTTTTAGACTCTGTAAAAGACGATGTTCAGAAGGTCCACAACTATTTGATTTAAATTTGAAAACTCTAATAAATATGAACAACCAACAGCCAAGTAGATGTTTGCCAAGTGTTCACGTTGGGTTGAACACCAGTGTGTTTTCATTGATTAATTTACAATAAGGAAAAGTATAAATTTGAACCTATAAAATGTATACTTATGAAATGTTTTCATGGTTAGATTCTGAGGTAAGATTTTGTTTGAAAAAAGCATTCTGCTACTAAAAGTCATTTAGAAATCTCTGACTTAGAGCTTTAGCCAAATACATTAATGAATGCAAAGATGTAAATGAACTGCTTTATTTGGGGTTGAAAGCAGCTAGTGAACTCTTTCATATCTTACAGTCTTGGCAGTGGTTCCCATGGAGTAAGATTGTTAGTAATGATCGAATCAAAGAGAAGAAATTATTATAGAGTGAGTGTTGATTAACATGACCTTTTACATGTCTGACATTTTACAATTGAAACAGCTTTTGACCTTTAATTTTTGTCTAATTATATGTATTAACAAGCAAGAAATAAAAGGAACAAAAGTAATGTAGCTACACCAAGAATATTGGTGGGGAAAGGGAGCAAGAGGAGCTTTATTTTTGCTTTATTATTCAAATTATGGGTAATAGTAAAATTGGATATTGTTACGCTTATCAGGTAACAAATAGTAATTTATGATAAGAAACCACTAAATTATGTTAAGCTTGTGACTCAATTTAGAATTAGAATTCAAGATGACATTTTGAGTTTGCCATTTTCCAAGTTAAAAATAGACTTGCAGATGTTAAGAAGAGTTAAATATATACTTAGCTTTTGTAAGTGCCCTTTTATTTCTGCCTCTGAAGGAAATTTTAATTACATAATGGCAAAATAAAAAGCATCAAAATGACAGGGCTTACTAATAGAAAAGAAAGTTCTCATTTATGGCTTTTCTATATGAAATAAGAGGGTAAGTTTAGATTTAGCTGAAGGATATTTAGTTTTAAGAAACAAAAATTAAGAAATTTCCCACCAAATTTAACTCAGTGTTCACTATTTCATTGTAAGTTGTATTTGAGAATTTATAAAGTGGTTGAGATACTTCTAAAGTTAGTCAACCTGGGTCCATCTCCCAGTAATAGCCCTTATGAGTCCTGTAGCCACATGAGTTCGTCTCTTTGTGTTTTAGTACAACTAGAATGCTCTTTGTATCTATTTCAGAATTATTGTTAAGAATTACATGAGTTAGGGGCGCCTGGGTGGCTCAGTTGGTTAAGCAACTGCCTTCGGCTCAGGTCATGATCCCGGAGACCCTGAATCGAGTTCCACATCAGGCTCCCTGCTCGGCGGGAAGCCTGCTTCTCCCTCTCTCACCCCCCCCTGCTTGTGTTCCCTCTCTGGCTGTGTTTCTCTCTGTCAAATAAATAAAATTTAAAAAAAAATTACATGAGTTAGTATGTATAAGCACTTAGAGTGGAACTAGCTCAAAGTAAGTGCTATGTAAATATTGTATTAAAAAAATAAATGTTAGATGTCATTACAAAAAATGTTAGATATCATAACATAAAAAGATAAATGTTAGATATTATTAGAATGAAAAGTGTTGTTAGGTGCACATAACATAAAAGATGCTTTGTGGAACTTTCTTCTCTAACGAAAGCTCTGTATCATCTGAATTCAAGAGAATTTGGGAGAGACCAGCCTAACTCCCTTTTCTAGACCACTGATGAGATGTTGAACTATTGATATACCCTTAGCTCTAACACCCTTCACCCTCAACTCCCCCTGGCTTCCTTTCCTCACAATTCCTTCCCTGGGTCTTTTGGACTTGTGGGTTTCTCCATCCACTCACTATCATGAGAAACAATTTTATTCTCCTATCCTTTCTAGTTGCTTTCATCTTCTCTTTTTATGTTTTAAATTTTTAAAAAGATTTATTATTATTATTATTATTATTATTATTATTATTATTATTAAAGAGAGGGGCATGGTGGTAGGAGGGGTAGAGTGAGAAGGAGAGAGAGTCACAAGCAGACTCTGTGCTGAGTGTGGAGCCCCACTTGGGGCTTGATCTCACAACCCTGAGATCACAACCTGAACCAAAACCAAGAGTCAGACATTTAACCAACTGCGCCAGCCAGGCACCCCCATTTTGTCTTTAAAAAATTATTAAATTGCCTAAATATTATGCCCATTTTTCATTGCATTTTTTTATCCATTTTTCCCCTTAAACCCCTATAGTCCAATTTTGATCTTCACAAGAACTTTCCCAGTGACTTTCTGACTACCAGCATCCTTCATTTCCTGCCCATCACCAGGTTCTTTGGTTCTGCCCTTGCAACATCTCTTCCATCATCTTTCCCTGCTCTCAGTTTAATTTAGACTGTCCCTCACACCTGGAATATGACATCACCTTCCTATCCATTCCTTTTTCTCTGTCTCACAAATTCAGTGTGCATTAGTCTGTTGAATCCATCAAACACTGTTAGTGAGTTGTGCCAAGAACTATATACTAAGTGCTCAGCCTACAAAATGACTTAGTCTCTAGGTGCCTTACCTGGGGGAGCATCCAGGTAGTGGGAAGGACAGGGCAGCAGATGGACGGTAGCAGACACGAGGGGACTGCAGTGTTGTAAGAGTTGAGCACTGACAGGGCATTGGGCAGAATGTGCTAGGAACCCAGAAGAAGGGCTGGGAAAATAAAGAGATGACTTTTTTAGCTAGTTCCCACGTGACGTCGTTATTTGAACTGATATTTAAAGAGGAAAAGGATTTGTGAAGGGAGAGAATAGACAAAAAGGAGTGTCAGGAAGACACAGAAATAACTCCCCTGAGCTTACCTGCTTTGACTGCAGCACCCATACCTCAACAGATAATAAACCACTGTGCACTGACGCGTGTCTCCTGAAAGTCAGGACACTTTCTACTTGGCCTCCTTAGCTCTGTGCCTAGAAAACAGGTGGGACATTCAGTAAATGTTTGCCCAATGACCAGACACATGAAGGAGTATTATAGAATTGATAAATCCTTTGGCTTTGGCTGGTCTTGGAGGCGTACTGAAGAAGTGATAGAGGGGCACCTGAGTGGCTCAGTGGTTCAGTGTCTGCCCTCGGCTCAGGTCATGAACCCAGGGTCCTGGAATTGAACCCCATGGTGGGCTTCTGCTCGACAGGAAGCCTGCTTCTCCCTCTCTCACTCCCCCCTGCTTGTGTTCCCTCTCTCGCTGTCTCTCTAATACATAAATAAAATCTTAAAGAAGTGAGACCTTGGAATCTTCACCTCAGTCATTTCTTTTCCCTACTCAGGAATCTCTAGTGGCTTCCTCTGTACAGGTTTCTCAATTTCAGAGCTGTTGACACTTTGAACCTTACAAGGCTTTGTTGTGTGGGGCTGACTCTAAAATCCTTGGCCACTCCCCACAAGGTGTCAGTGGCACCCCCTGATTTGTGACAACCAAAAATGTGTCCAGGAATTATCAAATGCCTCATGGGGGGGGATAGAATCATCCTCAGTTGAGAACCATTGTGTGTGACCTTCAGAGTTATAAATGAATAGTTCTTCTGAATACTTTATAGGAATTAGTATAGTTCTCTGAACAATGGTGGCACTTGAAAAATATTGATTTAATTGAAATGCATGTGTAAAATTTATTCACTCTAAGAAAGACTTAGAGACTGTCTTCAAATTCCTCTTCCGAATATTAGATGACATTTAAAATTTTCTATTTTACAGATAAAATGTTCAAATACTGTAAGACAAATATGCTAAAACAAGATTATGTTGATTTAGATTAATTCTGCAAGTTTTTGTGTTAAAATTTGTACAGACACAGTCAACGAGAGAATGAGAAAAGGACCATCGCATCTGTTTCTGCTGACGGCACGAAGATAATGCTAATTGATCCACTGAATTACACTCACCTAGGAATCACTGTCACACTCCCTGATGGGACTCTGTTCGAAGCAAGAGCCGAAGTCGGAATTCTCACAAGAAATATTTTAATAAGAGGATCTGACAGTGTGGAGTGGAATAACAAAATTCCAGCATGTCCTGATGGATTTGACACTGGTAATTTTAGCAGCCAGAGCGTGTCAACTTAAATTGTTCCCAGGCATGCCAAAACAGTCCCTGAGAGCAAAATCACCCCCAGCTGAAAAGTGCCAGACAAGGCAATACTCTGGTAATAAATAAGCCCCCAGTGGCAGTCATCTCAAATGAGAAAGACTTATTTCTCATTCATGCTGCAAGTGTCCAAAATGCTCATTGTAATGATTCCAGATTCTGGCTGCTGGAGGCCTCTGTGATCTCTGGGACAGAGGAAATCCAGGACAGATTATGGCCAGGGAGTCAAGCAACAGGACTTAATTACTTTAGTCCTGAAGTGACATGTGTCTCTTCCACTCAGGTGTCATGAGAAAGAGCTGATAAAATAGCTCTACTTAACTTACCACAGTTCTTCTATGTGTGCCTGTGTGTATATGCAGATAGATAGATAGATGGGAGATAGATAGATAGATAGATAGATAGATAGATAGATAGATACTTTTATGTAATAACTAGTACCATTACAATCTGATATGTTGTCAAATACTAACAAACAGAGCTTAAGGATAGCCTTTCCTTCAATGGGATAAATGAAGCAAAGCTCCCTGAACTCACTGTCAAATAACCTACATTCTGATTCCAGTTCGTGAAACCTAATTTCAGCCTGTTTAAAATAAGAATATTTCCTGTTCTGTCCACTTATTATAGTTACAGGAATTACATGACAACATACATATTCTAGTGCTACACAAGTAGATGATCGTATTATGTTAATTCCCAAATCTTGGGGCAAATCTTCAGCCATAATAAGACAAAATACCTTTATCAGTATTCATTCAACCATTCAAATATTTATTTAGTATCTTTGAAAAATTCTGTAATAGGTACTTCAGGAAATGCAAAGGTGAACAAGACAAGGTACTTACCTTGCTTGCTATCTAGAGGAGGAAATGATGTGAATGCAAATAATTATGTCACAGTATGAGATTAAAACGATGTATGAATAAAAAGTTATAATTATGTATGGGAGGAAATCTTAAAATAATTAGAGTATTTTTGCCATGGTTTTTCTTTATGCTGTCTTAAAAAATATTTTTAAAGGTGAATTTGCTACACAGACATGCTTCCAAGGAAAGTTTGGAGAAGAAATAGGAAGTGACCAATTTGGAGGTTGCATTATGTTTCATGCTCCCATACCTGGTGCTAACATGGTAATTGGAAGAATAGAATATGTGGAGGTAAGAAGCATTACTGTTAAATCACAATGGTTTGCCGAAGGTTATCCATAAATGAATAAACACTGAACACCTGCTGTTCGCCAGATGCTGCTTATGATCTGGTGGAGGAGATGGATAAGTAAACACAGTTTTGATATACCAGATTATTCACACATTTAATCATGCCAAAATTTTGTTTCTCTCTTTTTCTCACAAACCACATCAAATTCATCAAGTTCTATCCACACTGCCCACAAAATACAATGACCTGCATCCACTCTCTCTCCATCACTGTTACCTGATCCCTCCCCTAAGCCACTGTCCCCTCTGACCTACACTGCTATGATTTTTCTCCTAACTCATCATCTCACATCCACCATTCTCTAATAGAATCCCTACCACTGCCAAATAAACATTTTTAAGGATAAATTAGATCCTATTGCACTCTGTTTAATGACGTCATGTTACACCTAAAACAAAAAGCCCAAGTCCTTCCCATAGGACCCACACAATCTGTCCCCCAGCTGGCCTCTGAATTTATCTCCTATGATTCTACCCATGGCTCATGCCATGCTAGCTACATGGGCCTCCTTGATTTGATTGACCATGTCAGTAATATTTCTGTCTCAGGTTCTTTGCCTTTGCTCTTCATCACCATCTTTATTTGGAATAACTGCCCAAACCTGTATTCCTTTATTTACCCATAAGTCCTGACATATATCTATTTTCGATCTCTCCCTCTAGAACAAAAATTCAATTAGTTTATAGATTTTGTCTTTCTGGTTTTCTGCTGATTCTCATGTGACTGAAACTGTGCTTGGCACATAACAGTTTCTCAACTGATTCTTAATTGAGCCAACATATAAATAAGTGAATAAATATGCAAGATATCCCCAAGAGATTAGGAGACTTCTGCATCTTACTCATATTCAGTATATATAATCAGAGTTTAGCCTAGTGTTTGTCAAATATTCAGTATGGGTGGGAGGAAGGAGAGGAAGGAGAGAAGGAAGGAAGGAAGGAAGGAAGGAAGGAAGGAAGGAAGGAAGGAAGGAAGGAGGGAAGGAAGGAAGGGTAAGAGAGGGAGGGATGGAGGGAGGGAGGAAGGGGGAGGGAGTATGAGAGAGAGGGATAGTAGAATCTTTAAATCTATTATGTTGGAAACACTTAGACTACAAACAACATATCGAGGGTGATAGACTCCACATCTGTATTTTATGAAATTTTCCTACTCCTAGAATATGTTGCACACATGTGACATCTGAGATATGGACTGAGTGAGATTGTTGGGTCAATCTGTGTATTAGTTATTAATAATTTTTAATTTTTATATGAAGAATGAAAATAAATAAGTGCCTTAACTACTTCCTAACCTTCTGGGATCATATTACACATACATATCATTATAAAATTGGAGATTATTTTGAAACAAGAAGATAGAATCCAGGCAAATTATGAGTCTATGTGTATCACTAAATAGCTATGATTTCTGGGCTTGACAGATATTCCATGCTGGCCAGGCTTTCCGGTTGGGCCGTTATCCAGTACACTGGCACCTGCTTGGAGACCTGCAGTTTAAATCTTATGTAAGAGGCTGTGCAATTCACCAGACCTACAACAGAGCCATTACTATCCATAACACACATCACCTGCTGGTGGAGTGGAATATTATATATGATATCAGGGGAGGGGCATTTTTTATAGAAGATGGTATTGAATACGGCAACATCTTGCAGTATAACTTGGCAGTATTTGTGCATCAAAGTACTAGTCTTCTGAATGATGATGTAACCCCAGCTGCATTTTGGGTAACGAACCCAAACAACACCATACGCCACAATGCAGCTGCTGGTGGCACTCACTTTGGCTTTTGGTACCGAATGAACAACCACCCCGATGGGCCATCCTACGACCGAAACATCTGCCAGAAAAGAGTTCCTCTTGGAGAATTCTTTAACAACACTGTTCATTCTCAAGGTTGGTTTGGAATGTGGATATTTGAAGAGTATTTCCCCATGCAAACAGGAGCTTGTACTTCTACAGTGCCTGTGCCTGCAATATTTAATTCACTGACTACTTGGAATTGTGAAAAAGGAGCTGAGTGGGTCAACGGAGGTGCCCTTCAGTTCCATAACTTTGTGATGGTAAATAATTTTGAGGCTGGAATCGAGACCAAGAGGATTCTGGCTCCTTATGTTGGAGGATGGGGTGAAACTAATGGAGCAGTGATTAAAAATGCCAAAATAGTCGGGCATCTTGATGAACTGGGAATGGGGTCTGCATTTTGCACGAGGAAAGGCCTGGTTCTCCCATTTAGTGAAGGCTTGACTGTATCGTCTGTACATTTTATAAACTTTGACCGTCCCAACTGTGTAGCTTTGGGAGTGACGTCCATCACTGGAGTTTGTAATGAGAGATGTGGAGGCTGGAGTGCAAAATTTGTTGACATCCAGTATTTTCATACACCGAACAAGGCTGGCTTTCGATGGGAACATGAAGTGGTACTGATTGATGTTGATGGTTCCCTTACAGGTAAATGCTATGTTCTAATTTCTGACAATATATATTGGAAATATCTTTGTGCTAACACAGAGAGTTCAATTGTCAAAGCAGACTCACATGAATCACAGATTTACCCAGCACCAAGCTTTGCAAGTGATTTAAGCATATAGGTCAACACTAGGCACAGATGAGACATTATTTGCTGGAAGAGACCCAAATTGTCAAACACATCCTCCTAAAATATCCTTTTTTCTTGCATTTGCACTGGGATCCCTGACTGAAGAGTCCACTGCAAAGCCTTTGCATGAGGTCCTCTTACCCCATGGTCCCTCCCCCAAATGTACCAGGACCTTTAGAATTTGTTACTGGTACTGTGGCTCATGGTAGCTATATGTTGTAGACAGTTTGGGATTTTGTTTTGTTTTGTTTTGTTACATGATAAGGGAAATATGCATTTATGTCCATCTCCTAGGTCACAGAGGACACACTGTCATCCCACACAGCTCACTGCTAGACCCTTCTCACTGCACTCAGGAAGCCGAGTGGAGCATTGGGTTCCCGGGGGCTGTCTGTGACACCTCAGTCAGCTTCCACCGTTTGGCCTTCAACAAACCCTCTCCAGTATCTTTGCTGGAAAAGGATGTGGTTCTCTCAGACTCTTTTGGTAAGTGGAATATAATAGTTTGCCATTAACTTAAATATGTTTTTCTGTTTTCATCATTATCTTTTTAAGTTGTCACTCACTGTTTGGAACGTGAAAAAGGATATTTGTATCAGTCAGTAACCAGGCAGAAAACAAATAACACACCCAAAATGGGCATATGAAGAGTATTGAATAAATACGTGGGACAAGCATGATGTTTTGTTTGTTCAAGGAGCCTCCAGACAATATTACAACAGAGTAGGAAAGTTCACATTGTCCTTGGAGCAAGATGATAAAATATACTAGCATCCCTGCCAGTGAAGGCAGACCCTTTTGATTATTTTTGTTGATTGAAATGGGATAAGGGAGCATTTCTTAGGTCAGTTGTTGATTTTCGGATTTGTTTCAGTAAAGATACCATAGTTGGAATACCAGATGAGCCTGACATCATTACCAGACTAGGTTGCATTAATCTGTTGTCATTATTCATGATCCATCTGGCATTTGCACCAGCCAGACAAGCAAGTGAAATGGGAATGGCCCTTTGGTTGAGAGATGCAGGAGCCCACCAAGAACCCCCTATATCCTCACAGGGAGAGAGTTGGGGGAATATGTAGCTCATTTCACATTCCTCCTTGCCTTGCTACTCTTCTCGTGCCTCCCATTGTCCAAACTCATGGAGAATGGTGAACAGTAGATCTGCAAGACAAACGGTAAGTATGTAGTGCCTCTTTGATCATTTTTTATGATGTTATCCATTATTATAGTTAACTTTACAACATTCTTACTAGAGTTTCTTCCCCTATGAATTGAAAAAGCCATATACCTACCCTCTGGGTAATGATTATACCCATTGTCTCAGTGACTTAATGACATGAACCTGGCAGACATTTCTTTTCTTCTAATAACCAGATGTCCAGAATGGAGCAATATTACTTAAACTTTTAGAGACTATGGTACAATAAACAGTATTTTAAGCAGAGTATCTGTGAAAGTTTTCTGATAGGCTAAAACTAAAAGGAACAAAACATTGAAAGCAAATGATGTTATTTTATCTGGTTAGGTAATATGTTAGTATTTCCCATTACCATGTCATAAAATAGTTACTTATGATAAAACTTTTAATTGTATCTCCAAATAATTTATGACATATATATGAATAGACTGAACATTAGCTTTTCATAAAACACAGTCTTAAGATAATTTTACAGTTTAAGATAATAATATATCAGAGATGTATAACCACCCCAGGTAAATTATTTTAATATAGAACATGATAAAAAAGATATATATCTTACACTATTAATTTTTTATATTATTAATTTTTAAGCAGTAGTATTTAAGCATTTTAAATATTTTTGGTTTTGTTGTTGTTGTTAGTGGTGGTAGTAGTGATTTTCTTAAAAAAATATTTATTAATTTATTTATTTGACAGAGAGAGAGAGATCACATCTAGGCAGAGAGGCAGGCAGAGGAAGGGGGAAGCAGGCTCCCCACTGAGCAGAGAGCCCAATGTGGGACTCGATCCCAGGACCCTGAGATTATGACCTGAGCCAAAGGCAGAGGCTTAACTCTCTGAGCCACCCAGATGCCCTAGTAGTGATGATTTTAGAGAGAAGTTTTTGTGTTTTTATTTTTGATTCAAGAAGTCTAATACTTCTGAATTTATGAGATTGTAGCTTTCTTGTGAAGTCTCTCTGTGACTTTTTGTATGATCCTTTCAGGAATGAAGATTTGTATTTAATTAATGAACTGAATACCTTGGTAGCAAGATCTATACATTTATCTTTCTGTCACCCACGTAACTCAACACAAGACATTGCAAATAGTAGGAACTCAGTAATTATTGAATTGCAATGAAATTAGTTGTGGTACTCAGACCAAATTATAGAGTAGAGAAAACATCACTCCAGGTACTTTTCTTTTTAATGTGACATAAAAAATAAAACAACTCTCATAGTCAAGAATATTTGACTATTTTTATTTTATCTCCATTAAAGCCAATTAAAATGATTTAGTACTAAAAATTAAAGACAGAAAAAAGAGATCACTTGTTTTCATATTACATATATACTAAATGAATCAAAAGTTCAACAAATATACTAGAACATTGGGAAATAAGATTAGATATAACTTTACATATATCTTTAGATACCTTTATTAAAGTGTGTCATGCATGATGATATGATATGTATAGCTTTATGTGTACATGTGTGAATATATGTATCTTTATGAATATCTATGTAAAGTTAGATCAGATGGCAAATTAATTTGAGACACCTACTATTAGTGATACTATAGACCATATGGTAAATTAATTTGAGACAGTTATTCTTAGTAATATTACCTTTTTAAATATCAACTTCAAATTTCAGTCCAAGATGCTTAAAGTCAACATACTGAAAATGAGTGCATCTGAAAAAAATTAAGGAAACACAACTAACTATGAAAAATGACAGGTGTTTTTTTGTGTGTAATTTTGTAATCCATTTTAGAGATAAAGGAAGAGCATAAGAGGGGAGGGACAGAAGAAAAGAGAGAATTTGAAGCAGGCACAATGACCAGCAAGCATGGAGCCTGATGTGGGGCTTGATATCATGACTCTGAGATCATGACCTGAGCCAAAATCAAGAAGAGTTGGATGCTTAACTGACTGAGCCACCCAGATGCCCCATAGTTCATTTTATTTAAAAAAAGAAAATTATCAAGCAAGTTCAGATTAAAATATAATTCCGTGCATCAGAAAACTATAGTGGAGGTTGGTTCTGCCAAACATAGAGCAAATTCTGGAAGTCTTGGATAATTTTCATGAACTCTTATGTAAGTCAGCTATTGCTTCATAACAGACTATCCCCAAACTTAATAGTTTAAACCTATAATCATTGTTTTCTCTCTTATATCTGAGGACTGGGTTGGCTGATCTTGGCTATGCTCAGCTAGGATGCTGTGCTCGAAGGTGAGGATCCAGTGGGCTTTGCTCCACCCCAAAAGTTGAATTCAGATTTCCACATGTGTTTATTCCAGAGCATAGGCTGAGGGAGAGCCACCTACCTGGGGAAGGCTCTTTGCATTGCAATGGTAGAGGTTAAAGATGGCAAGTTTCATACAGTGAACACTTTTCAGATGTTTATGACTATCACATCACCCAACATCAACAGGTCAGGGAAGTCTACTCTGCACTCAAGAATGGGAAAGGAATGAATATTTGCTGAGGAATTCAAATAATCATAGTTCTTCTCATATAGTGCAGGTCTTTTGGAACTCCATGTTTTTAGGGTCTTTGCTCATGGCCTTTTTAAATATAATGCTAATTCACAAGCCTAAGAATTAATAAATTAATTCCTCCTTAATATTGGAACATTTTTGCCTTTATTCTCCAAAGAAAAAAGATGACAGTTTATTTTGTAATCTTTCATCTAGCTTCCTCCCCCCAAATTTTTAAGGGAAGAGTTTGTAAATTTAGCATAAAATTCAATCAGAAATGAAAAGAGAGGGGATGGAGAGGAAAAAATAGAATATGGACAATAATTATGTCTTCTTTATATTGTAAGAAATATTTTCAAATCTTTAGCTGAAGGGACATCTGAGTGGCTCAGTCATTACCCGTCTGTCTTCAACTCAGGTCATGATCTCGGCATTCTGGGATCAAGACCACATTAGGTTTCCTGCTTGGCGGGAAGCCTGCTTGAGGGGAAGCCTGCTTCTTCCCCTCTCACTCCCCCTGCTTGTGTTCCTTCTCTAGCTGTGCTTCTCTCTGTCAAATAAATAAATAAAATCTTAAAAAAAAAATCTTTAGGGGTGCCTGGGTGGCTCAGTTGTTAAGCATCTGCCTTTGGCTCAGGGCATGATCCTGGAGTCCCAGGAACGAGCCTCACATCGGGCTCCCTGCTTGGCAGGAGGCCTGCTTCTCCCTCTCTCACTCCCCCTGCTTATTTTCTCTCTCTAGATGTGTTTCTGTCAATAAATAAATAAAATCTTTAAAAAAAATCTTTAGCTGAGTTGTCAGGTACTCTTTCATGAACAAAGCATTACTAAATTAAGTATTTCTTCCCATAACAAGTAATTTAGGTTCCACATTTGTTGTTCACAAACCCTAGGGTATCATGGCCAGTTTTTGTGGTAAGTCTGATGGTAGCCTAGACTTAAGAGCTTTAAATCAAAACTTGTTATGCAGATTTTGATAAACTCAACAAATACAGGAGAATCTAATAAAGAATTAGAACTTATATTTGTGTACCCTATAAATCAAGGGTCCTGAATTAAGTTCTTAAGAGTAACAACAGAATTTTATTTTAGATCAATGATATTTAAAGAATTGTGTTAGTATATTTAAGCACTTTTGTCATAGTAGTCACTAATCATCATCATGTTTGAACTTTATCTTCCCTAAGGAATAAAGACTTCATCTCAATTCAGAATTCCAAGTGAGAAGGCACTTAATGTTTCAGTTAAGTGTAATGTGAAACATTGGAACCTTCAGTTAACAAAGACATTTAGAACATAAGTAATGAAATGCTATTCTGACCTCTTCAGAGACTTCCAAAGACTAGGCTAATTTTTCCCATGTGCACTTGTTTGTAAAAAAAAGGAATTTTCTAGAGGTAGAGATCACTGTTACTTATTCATTTTATATTCTGCTACAGGCACAAGCATTGTTCCCTTTCAGAAGAAACGACTGACTCACATGTCTGGATGGATGGCTCTGATTCCAAATGCAAAGCACATTAATTGGTATTTTAAAGATGTAGATCACATAACCAACATATCCTATACATCAACGTTCTATGGATTTAAGGTAAACAAAGAGCTGTAAAATTCATCTTCTAATAATGATGATTGCATATTATGTGAGTGCAGCCTACTTCCTGTCCTTAGACCAGTTGTTAGGCCCAGAATGTGCTTGCCTCATATACTGACCTGTTGAAGTCCTGCATACACTTTGTGACTCACCCTAAATCTAAGAAGCAAGCTAAAAAAAGAAGCCTTGTGAGGAATCAGAAGTAAGCAACATCTTTGCCATATTCCCACTATTCTCACAATATTAAGCTTGTGTCCTATTATTATTACCATGATAATAGCTAGCATTTATTGAGTGCTTATGATATTCCAGGTTCCAGTTAAGGGCTTTAGAATTTGTATTTTAAAATATACCAAATACAGACAATGACAGGCCAAGTTCTGTGTGCCTACTACCTACCTCTATCGGGATCTAACGCTCTGTGAGTTTTTACTTTTGATTTTTTTTTAAAGATATAAACATTTCTGATGAAATGGAAACCTCCTTTATGGCCTGCCCCCATCTTGTTGACCATTCACCACCTCCAGTGGTAACCAATATCCTGAATTGGGTGTTTTCATCCCCATTCATGTTCTTCTACTTATACTGCATATGTGTAGCCAAAAAAAAAATACCTAGCATTGTTTTAAATCTTTTGAAATACTACAGAAATAAAATATTCTTTAAATACTTGTGTGTGTGTACAGATTTTCATTGCCTTCGGATACAGTTAGCATTATTGTCATAGATATATAAAATGTTACTAAACAAAATATGAATTTCAGATGATAAAACCAAAAAAAAAGTATGTCTAAATATAAGGGCTAATTATATGTCATCAAAATTAGTGTATATTATTCAGGATATTAATATATAAAATCATATTTGGGGGCAAAACTTATAGGAAGAAGACTATGTAATCATATCTCATAACTTCACTCAAAATCCTGATATGTTTAAAGTTATTGACATGAGGAATGGCTCTTCAAATCCGTTGAGTTGGAATACTAGCAAGAATGGTGACTGGCACCTTGAAGCAAACACAAGTACTCTATATTACTTGGGTATGTATTCATGAGGCAAAAGTGATTTTTTTATTGAATGCTTTGTCTAAAGGAAGAGAAAAGCTGCTTAATGGAAAAATATGTTATACAGTGTCTTCTGTATAGTAGGATTCAAGAAATATTTGCTGAATAAAAGGATTGGAGACTATATTTATATTGAAAAAGGCCTTGGGCTGAATTAAGAATTTATATTTTATGTTTGGAGATAATGTCAACATTCTTACAGATGGCCCTAACATTTATTTCACAAAATTAGAGGAAATGAGTACAAAGAAAGCTGTCAAATATTTTGTTTCCATTTTTAGTATTTTATTATTTGAAAGAAGTAAAAAATATTTAAGAATAAATTTTGAGTTCCAAAATATTTTTTGTCAAGATATTTTGACAGTGTGCTTCTCAGTAAGACATGTGCTTTTCATCAGATTTTTTTCATACATATCCCATATATTTGAACTCTACCAAGTTACCTTCCAAAGACTATTTTTAGTTTTCTATGATTTTGTCTAGATTTCATCATCATATTAGTTTAAATTGTTTCACTTTCAGTGTCAGGAAGAAATGACCTTCAGCAGAGCCAGCCCATTTCTGGGACCCTGGATCCTGATGTGAAAGATGTTATTATTAATTTCCAAGCTTACTGCTGCATTCTCCAGGACTGCTTTCCTGTACATCCCCCATCAAGAAAACCAGTTCCCAGGAAGCGACCAGCCACGTATACGTATATAGACTTTTTGTTTGTTAATACCTTTGATAGCACTTGATAGAATTCTTTTCACATGTCACTCTTGGGTGAGAAAATAATGCCCTCATCCTGAACAATGACTTTCACACTTGTTATTTCACTTGGGCCTTATAACCCACCCTGATGAGAAAATGGAAAAATCTCACAAAAAATTTTGTGTGAATGTAACTGGTAATCTTAGACTTCTGAATGCTGGGTATGAACTATTAGACCAACCCTCCTATTATAAGGTGAGAAAGCTGAAGTCAGCGACCCTTAGTGTATTACCCAAGATCATAGAATTTCTTGATGACATCTCCAGAATAGCAACAGAAATGAAGTCTCCTCATTAATCCAGTGCTTTCTTAGTAGGTAGTGTCTCTTTGTCTTGAATAATTGTCATGGTCAAATCTCATAATATAACTTATTTAATTTTGTTTCAAATTTTTGATCCCCTAGTATATGTTAATTCTTATGGTTAAAAATCATTTTTCTGTCTTTGAAACTTACATTGCTCTTTACCTTTGTTTGTCATGTGGAACATTACTCTCTCCCTTGTGTTATAGTAATTACCGTACATCATGGTGCTAGCATGTAATGATTGGTACTAGTCTTTAAGGGCCTTAAAGTATTATCCTAACTTGATGTATTTTTGTGTCCTTTATATACCAATGGTAATCATAAAAATGAGGATAGTGATGGTAAAAGGTAACATTTAGTGGACATGTCATAGCCCACTTCTATGTATCAAACACAACTCAGTGTTTTTTATTACATTTCAAAATATATAGCAGGAGCTATTGTACAAAAGAATAATAATTGAATTTTTGCTATATTAATTCGAACATTAAAAAATATTTGAGCACCTGTTATGGCCCAGGCACTGTGCTGAGCTCTGGGGAGTCAATTGTAAACAACACACATGTGGTCCTGGCCCTCATGACACTCCCATTCTATCCAAAGAGATAGAGGCCAGCAAATAGCAAGCAAAGAAACAGAAGAGTAAACAAAAAAAAGTACATGAGTGTGAGTTGTGATAAAGGTTATAAGGGGAATGGACAGGCAGCTGGGACAGAAAGTAGTATGGCAGAGACCTCCTTTGGTCGGCTGGTTAGGAATACTCTCTCGCAGGAGGGGACATTCCAGCTGATATCCAGAGGGTGAGGAAGAGCTGACCATGTGAAGGGTGGGGGAGGAGTGTTCTAGCCCCAGGAAGCATCTTGAGCAGAGGCCCTGAGGTGGGAAAGAGTGTGGAATATCTAAAAATAGAGAGAAAACAGCATGGCTAGACCCCAGGGAGTAGAGGAGAGTGGCCTGGAAATGACCAGTCAGGTCATGCAGGCATTTAGTATTGTTATAGAGCGCACTCAGTGAATCACCGCCGACACCATTAAGGGTTAAACAATGAGAGGTTTATTATAGCTGGCCAGCGACCACTCGATATAGAGTTCGATATAGAGTTCGGTCTCTGTGAGGGCCCCGACCCTAGGGTGGTCTGGATTGTTAAAGAAACAAGACCTGCTCTGGTGGGTATGTCCCCAAAGAAACAAAACATATCCTGTTTGGGCATGTCTTCCAAGGAACAGAACGTACCTGGGTGAAATGTCTCCATCCATTGGCAAAGCAACAGCAGTAAGTTTATTCTTCTACAGAAGCGGGAGTAGCTGGTTATGCACCATAGCACAGTGGGGTGATTTATTATTGCTTTGTAATCGCCCCGGGCTTGTTGGGTGCTTTCCAGCTCTGAGCTCTGGGAAATGTCCACATCACTGGGCTCACCTAGGGTCAGACATCCTAGTTAGCCTCACAACCACCATTCTGGGTATCTGATGACCATTTAACAGTATTAAGAAATAGAAGAAGCTTTTAAATAATTTTCAGCTGAGAAGTAATGTACTCTAAATTATATTTTGGAAAGATCACTTTTTGCTACTCTGTCAGTATCATAGAGGGGCAGAGGAAAAAGCAGTAAGGCTCATGAAAAGACTCTAAAGAGCTGTATAAGAGACATGTACCATCAGAGTTACTGACCAAGAAGTCCTTTTATAGTCTAAGGTAGATAAAATTATTAAAAATTTAATTGATATTTATTATTTACTCACATAATAGATTTAGATTGGTCTAGAGCAGGATTTGATAGAGGAATATGTTGGTATGCTACATGTATGTCTTAGCATATAGGCCCCTCCCTCCCTGCCACAGTATGAGTTCTGCTCACTAGAAATAGCTGTAATTAGATTTATTAACTTATATTATACAGATAGCCATCAGTGAAAACAAACAGAATCTTGATCCAGGACGGGTACCTCAAGATTAGTATATAAAGCTCTAGTATGCAACACACATTTGCTTTGTTTAAGAGGTGTTAGACTTTGTTGATCATAACAATGGGCAGTAAGAAGAACAATATATAGCATGCATAGTGCTGTTGGGGATAAGAATGAAAGGCTATTAATCTTGAGAAAAACTAGAGAAAATCAATGATCGAATCCATACAAATGCAGGTCAAGGTTTTTTAGTTAGAAAGATACAACCATTAAACATAACTTTCTCGGAAATTGCTTCATGAAAAAATAATGTATTATTGCAAGTCTAAATTAACTGCTAACCTTTCTTTTAAACCTAGTAAAACAAATTTTTATAATAATTTTAGCACATTTCTTAGTTATATAACAATTCAAGTGTATAATATAAGTACACTTTAACCAAATTATATATTGACTGTTTTGTAGAATTCCAGAATTAGTATGGAATTTTAAAATTTTTTACTAGTTCAGGAAACAACCTCTGATTGTGAATATTTTCCAGTAGGAAAATATCATCAACTTATAATAATATTCTTTATCACAATTTGCATTGGGTTGGTTTCTGGAAGGTATAGCGATGAAAAGTGGGGACTGCCTCTCCTCCAAAGCACTTTTTATATTCTTTCAGTTTAATATAAGCTTCATTCTGGTTTCAGATATGCCATCCCTGATCCCAGCCCAGGGCCTTAACCTCATTGACTCATCCTTGCCAATTCAGAGACCACCCTTCCATCCTTCCCTTCACAGAATCTAACAACCATATCCTCTTTCCTCCTTCCCCCATGCAGTAGCATCATATGTAAGGGTCTTTAAATGGACAAAGGATGGATTTCTTTTCACTTTCTACATGTGAAATCTTTTTTTTAAGATTCATTTATTTTTGGGCATCTGGGTGGCTCAGTGGGTTAAGCCTCTGCTTTTGGCTCAGGTCATGATCTCAGGGTCCTGGGATCAAGGCCCGCGTCGGGCTCTCTACTTGGCAGGGAGCCCGCTTCCTCCTCTCTCTGCCTGCCTCTCTGTCTACTTGTGATCTCTCTCTCTGTGAAATAAATAAATAAAATCTTTAAAACAATTCATTTATTTTAGAGAGAGAGAGTGCAAGCTGGGGCGGGGGACAAAGAGAGAGAGAGAGAGAGAGAGAGAGAGAGAGAGAGAGAATCTCAAGCAGTTACCCTGCTGAGCAAAGGGCCTGAGGTGAGGCTCAATCGCACAACCTCTGAGATCATACCCTGAACCAAAATCAAGAATTGAATGCTTAACCCATTGGGCCACCCAGGCACCGTTCTACTATGTGAAATCCTATAAGGACATTAAATAATTTACATTTTAGCCAAAATTTGTGTATCACAATGAGGATTTAGTGGGAGAAAAGGTGATTCAGATTGTAGATGAAAAGGAAGTTTTCTTTAATGGAGAAAAAAATGCTATCTGTACAGTCAGTCGTATGTCTTCAGTATTCTACCAGTTCCACATATTAGCTTCCCTACTTAGCAAAATTATAAATTCTCTAATTTGCATTCTGTCATGCCAAAACATATAGTATAAGGATATGGTCATTAAGTATATAAAGATAATACTTAGTAGAACTATTTCTCTTATCTTTTCAGTTTATGGTCAAATGATTCTTTCTGGCAATCATCTCGAGAAAATAATTATACCAGACCTCACCCAGGAGCAAATGTGGTTATTCCTGAAGGTAAGCATGTAAACACAAACCAATGCCTGTGCTTGTGTGGCATTAGGACAGATGGCACAAAGTTAGAATTCCACCTTCATTCAACACACTTGGAAAGAGCAAATAGGAAGAGATGGATTGTAGTACTGTGTCCTGGATACCAGACCTAGCCTTCTGGGTTTTATGTGGATTTAGATGTGAATATGAAAAAGAATAGATTTTCTGGGAGAGTCAAGAACAAGTCATTGTGTGGAAAAAGACTTAAAAATTTTGAAACCAAGACTCACTGGTAAAGGTGTCAGTATTTTTATCTATAAGCTGTATTGTGAATTATATTATTTTTCTTATATTAAAATACTGTCTTATAGGAACATGGGTTGTAGCAGACACAGATATTCCACCGATGGAAAGCCTCATTATTTGGGGAGTTCTAGAACTGGAAGATAAACACAGTGTGGGAACTGCAGAGCCTTACCGAAAAGTTGTTCTGAATGCTACCTACATATCACTTCAGGTAAGAGTGAGGGTTTTATAATTGCTACCTTTATTAGTCAAATTCTAAGATGCTGGAGATCTGAAAAAAAATTATAAGAAAGCATATTCATTGATATGAATAAAAATACAATTGGCTCTAACCTATAAGATGCGAGCCTCATGTAAGTCCAGCATATTTCTGCTGTCCTTTCAACTGGTATTCCATATTCCTGCAGGAGTAATTATGCTACTTCTTACTGTGGAGTTTGCCCATTTTTAACCCTATGTAGAATATTTGTATTACTGTTATGTGAAGCTAAACCAGCAACTGCTGTAACTACCAGAGAATCCTCAGGAGTTCTGGAAAAAAAAAAATAAAAGATTTTGAGTCTTTTCTTATTTTTAGAAAACAGTGTTTCTTAAAATGAGTGGACATAGATGGAATTATGAAAACAGGAGAAGATTCCTAAAAATATTTCAGCTGTTTGGAGCAATCACCTCATTCTCTGATAGACCTCAAATGATCTTGAACATGTAATAGTATAATTGGTTGAGTTGTTCTGTCAGTCTTTCATTATTGTTAATTAAAAAGAATGGCCTAACCAAAAGCTATGAAGTGCCGTTAAAAAGTAAAAGTGTATAGGAATGCCTGAGTGGTTCTGCGGTTGAGCATCTGCCGTCCACTCAGGCCATGATCCTGAGACTGGGCTCCCTCACTGGGCTCCTGACTCCGTGGGGAGTCTGCTTCTTCCTCTTCCTTTGCTCCACCTCCCCATGCTTACCCTCGTGCATGCTTGTGTGCTCTCTCTCTCTCTCTCTCAAATAAATATTTAAAAAAAATAAAAGTGTGTAGTAGGTTTTTTTGATAAAAATAGACCTTTATTGCTTTAAGGGTATGCAATATTTTGGTATTTAGATGCATGAGCTTTGAGGTAAATTAAAGCATCAAATGAGTCCTTAAGCCTCACTGTCAGTTGCGAATTTAGGTAAGATACTTGACCACTTTTAGGACCAGGTTTCTCTCCTATCAATTGAGAATAATAACAGCAATTCATGGGTTTAGTGTAGAAGTCAAATGATATAATAGACATAAAGCCTTATACATTATGGCTGGCATGGAATCAGCAAGCATTTAGTAATAGCTGTTTTTACTAACAATAAGAGTTCCTACTTGGCCAGAGCGTGGATGTAAGCATGAAGAGTGTATTTCATATATGTCACATGGTGCTAAAATAAAACGTGACCCGTCCACATGGCACGAGTTTAGGTGTAACCAGGTCTCAGTTTTAGGTACAGCACTAACCATAAGCACTTATTGAGTCTGACCTTGAAAAAGTCATTTAAGCTGCCCATCCCAATGTGCCAGGGTTAAATCAAGGTCACTTCCATATATAATACTGTTCTTTGTGTAACAGATTTCATTCTTTTTCACTAGAGGCTGCCAGTATTTTCCTAATTCCTTTTTTATGGGCAAATTTTTTTCTGGCCAATTTTTTTTTAAAGATTTTATTTATTTATTTGACAGAGAGAAACACAGCGAGAGAGGGAACTCAAGCAGGGGGAGTGAGAGAGGGAGAAGCAGGCTTCCTGCCGAGTAGGCAGCCTGATGTGGGGCTCGATTCCGGGTCTCTGGGATCATGACCTGAGCCAAAGGCAGTCGCTTAACCAACTGAGCCACTCAGGCGCCCCTTTTCTGCCCAATTTTTAAGTATTAACAATTTTCTGCTTTACTGCAGGGAGGGAGATTGATTGGTGGCTGGGAAGATAACCCTTTTAAAGGAGAATTACAGATTGTTCTTAGAGGAAATCATTCTACTCCAGAGTGGACTCTTCCAGAAGGACCAAATCAAGGATCAAAGGTCTTAGGTATGTGTTTCCAGATACTGAAAGTATCATATAAGTTTTGAAAAACTATTTTAAAACATATAACACTAAAATACCTGTTATCAGTTCAAGATGTTATGGTATCAGATACTTTGACAGACATTTGTTTACACTAAAGTGTCATAAAAATAAAACATTTTAATTGAAATATGTTACACTAAAATAGGAATAGATGTATTTGAACTAAAATGCAATCCATTGCAAAACGAACATAAATCTCTCTAGATGTGTATTATTTCTCCAATCTGGTTTTCTTTATAATTTTCCCTTTAAATTTCTTTAATACCTTTTCTTTATAATTTTCTTTTCCTTAAAATGTAACTTTTCTTATTCCACTTATTATATTAATAATCTGTGGATCAATTGACTCTACTATCAGTTATCTAATTATAACTGTTGATGAACCTGATATTTTCCAGTTGGATTTGTATGGCTGCATGTATTCCTATCTCAGCCTGGAAAGTAAAGGAACCAAGAGGGGTTACTTGCTCATAATTAGTAACCACATTTATTAACATTGCTGGATATTTATTGAAAAGATACATACAGACATACAGGCATGTGCTGCAGTTGCTTTCCCACACAGTTTCCAAAACAGTGACAGTTAGGAAAGCGGAACATAAAAAATGACATCAGATTGAATTAGTCAGATCTCCACTGGTAAATGTCCCAAGGCAGACAAATTCAATTTTTTCTTTTAATTTTATGTTATTTTTTTCAGTGTTCCAAGATTCATTGTTTATGACCATACCCAGTGCTCCATGCAATGCGTGCCCTCCGTAATATCCACCACCAGGCTCACCCATCCCCCCTTTCAAAACCCTCAGTTTGTTTCTCAGAGTCAATCTTGAAAACTTACTTTTGTGAGTTTATTTTTTTTTTCAAAAATAACATTTAAAACACAAACAATATCAAGAAAAACTATTAAGAAAAAAAATATATGTCTTTCCAATTCTACCCCATCATGAGGAAACTAGTATCAATAGTTAGTAGTTTTTACTACTATAAAAAGATATTACATTTTCTTTCTCAGTTAACATATTGTGGGTATCTTTCCAGATCAGTATTTACAGATAGCAGTCTTCCTTTTTAAAGTATACTATCCTGCTGTATTAGTATATTATAATTAATTCCATTATCCTTTTACTGATGTACACTAGATTTATTCCAGTGTTCCAGTATTTTCAAATATTATCATAGTAGGCATCCTTATTCACTTATCCTTGTGCACTGGCTTTAATTCTATGGACAAAATTCCTAGAAGTGGGTCAGAGGTTCAAAATCTTCTTGTATAGCCCTGAGCAGATAATCCAGATTTATTCCATTCATTCTAAAATGTCCAATCATTTCTTAAAATATATCAGTGTACTGTTTCATTTTATATTAGCACCTAACTTATGTACTATGTGGTGAATAAATAGAAGTTTTTCTCCTTCAGGGGTGTTTGGTGAGCTGGATCTTCATGGAATTCCACGTTCAATATATAAAACTAAGCTCTCAGAAACTGCAGAGGCAGGATCCAAAGTCCTGTCTCTAAGGGATGCTGTGGATTGGCAGGTACAGGAAATAGTATGTGGTGGGAACTGAATACACATACTCGGTCAACTTAAAAAGGTTTCTTTCTTATTCTTTTGGACTTGGACATTTACTTTCTCATGGGATTAATCAGATAAGAAATGTATATTTTGTATTAGTTTACACTCAAAAACTTACCTCCTAGCAGATGTTTAAAAATTGGGATCTTTAAAGGCCTTCAGAATATAAAAAGAATATTACTTACATATTAGTTATGAAAGGAAAATATGAAAGGTTTTGAGTAAAAAGAAGTTTTTTTATGTGTGTCTTTCCCACATTTCAGGAATACCAAGTAATAGTGAATTATGTAAAAAAAAAAAAGGTCTGGGGAAATTTTTTAAGTCTTAAGAATATTGTACTGACCAGTTTTTAATAAAAATATGAGTATATTTGCTTTGATCTATTTAATTTCTAAAAAGTATATTACCTATGATTTTATTTAATGACTATTAAATTTGAGGAAATGCTGAGATATATCAAAATTTAGAATCCTTAATACCAAACCCAAGCATATTTATTTTTACACTTCAATGTATAGTTTGTTTCTTCTGATAGTACCATGTCACTAATCAAATATGAATTAAATTAGAATTTTTAACTGTTATTATTAAGAAATAGAAACCTATTTTAAAAATTGTTCTTGAATTTGGCACTTGATTCTAAGGAGGGAGAAGAGATTGTGGTAACAACAACAAGCTATGATTTCCAGCAGACAGAAACTAGAAGTATCATTAAAATCCTGCATGACAAGAAAATTCTCATTCTCAATGATACCCTTTCCTACACTCACCTTGGTAAGTGGCTATTTTTTAACTAAATGGATAGGTAATTAAAATGTCTTGAAATCATCACATTTTTAGTGCTCTCCTTTATAATTATTCAGCAAATATTCAGCAGAGACTACGGTATAATATCCCATGGGGCAAAGCTAGCACTTTCTGCCGTATGCAAGCTTTTAGGTGTTTTTTTTTTTTTAAGATTTTTATTTATTTATTTATTTATTTATTTGAGCCTGAGCACTGGCAGTGGGGTGGGGTGAGTGGGTGGGGAGGGGCAAAGGGAGAGGGACAGAGAACTCTAATCAAAGAATCTCAAGCAGACTCCCCACTGAGTGGGGAAACCCATACAGGACTTGATCTCGTGATCCTGAGATTATTACCTGAGTCGAAATCAATAGTTAAACCTTTAACTGACTGAGTCACCCAGGTGCCCCCCAGGTGATTCTTATGCATACTGAATTTTGAGAACGTTTCATTCAAGAGCATATTTGTCCTAAATTAAAAAGTATCGTGGGGGATCTAACATGATTATTATAATATTGCTGATTATAATAATTTTTTGGTGTAAATAGAAGAAATGCGTTTGATTGCTTTTCATGTTCCAAAATCAAAAGTATAATGGGGGTGGGATCTCAGATGATGATGTAGTAGGAGGACCCTAGACTCATCTCATCCCTCAAACACAACCAGATAACCATCAAGTCATTCTAAATACCCAAGAAATCATTCTGAAGTCTCTCCAGAGACAAAAGAACAGCGGGCGTCATTTTCCTCCCCTGCCCCCCAACACACATAGGTGCAGAGGCACATGTGGAATACAGCTCAGCCCCAACACACAGTCTAGACTGCCTCCTCCAAGTTTCACAGCCCTGTGCTCTGGCACAGCTATGCTTCTTGGTCAAGCCTGCCTCAGTCCCAGCATAGTGAGACGCTTCCCCAGAAGGCCAGCACAGGCCCCTGCCCACACCACCTCCACAAAGCCTGGAGTTTTAAAAGTCAGCAGTCTAGGCTGAGGTAGAACCTGGAGGACGCTGCACTGCTGCTGGAGAGAAGGCAAGCATACAACCCTGCAGGGAGACAGTGTGGAACTAGTGATCTGAAAAATGCCTGGAACACACAGTGAGGAGATTATTTGCTCTTCTGGGAGTGCTTCCCTGAGAGGCAGCATGCATAGTGACTCCTCTCTGGAGACAAAGGAGCTCCCTGGTACCATTTCCCACTCCCACCCCTCAGTATAAAGGCACCTGGAATAAACAGCACAGCACTGACACTGCTGCCTAGCCTGCTTACACCAAGTCTCACACCCCTGCACTCTGCCAGTATGGCCCTTCTTGATCAAGTGTGCCTCACTCCCAGTACAGTAAGCCACTTCCCCAGAAGACCATCAGAAACCCCTGCCCACACCACATCTCCTGACCAGAGAGTTCTGCAGGGTTTCAGTTCTAGTGGAAGTAACATCAGGTCTCACTTAATAAGCAGATCACAGAGCACGCCTAGTTAAATCTCGCCACACTCTAGCCAAACACTACCTATGGCAGGCAAGGAGAACCTCTGTCGATTACTTCCCTGAAGGACAGAGCAGCCAAAACACAATAGCAGTGCACACAGCACACACTAGAGACACTGCCTTAAGTGCCAGGACACTAGAGGACATCTTCATAAAGCCATTAGTCCAAGGAGGAGGACACATAACAGGCTTTTCTAACACACAGAAGAACACAGAGATGTAGACAAAAGGGCAAGATGGAGGATCTCATCCCACAAGAAAGAATAAGATTAAGTCATTGCCAGAGATCTAAGGGGAGCATAGATAAATGAAGTGCCTGATGGAGAATTTAAAGCAACAATCATAAGGATACTCGCTGGGCTTGAGAAAAGAATGGAAGACTTCATGGAGGCACTTAAAAGATAAAATAGTAAAAAACAGATAAAACACTTAAAAAAATAATCAGTTAGAAATGAAAGATGCAGTAACTGAGATTTGAAACTGATTGGATGCAGTGAACACAAGGATGGAAGAAACAGAGGAACAAATAAGTGATGTAGAGGATAGAATAATTGCGGGGGAAATGAAGCTGAACAGAAGAGAGGAAAAAGAATTATGGATCATGATAATAGACTTAGGAAACTCAGTGACTCCATCAAATGTACTAACATTTGTATCATAAGAGTCCCAGAAGAAGAGAGAGAAAAAGAGAAGGAGGCAAATAATTTATTTGGAGAAATCAGCAGAAAACTTCCCTAATCTGGAGAAGGAAACAGATATCCAGATCCAGGAGGCAGAGAGAACACTCATCAAAATCAACAAAAGTAGACTAATACCAAGACATATTGTAGTTAAATATGCAAAATATAGTGATAAAGAAAAAAAAATCTAAACACAGCAAGAAAAAGTAGTCCCTAACTTCTAGGGAGGACCCATTAAGCTAGCTGCAGATCTCTCAACAGAAATTTAGCAAGCCAGAAGGAGTGACATGATATATTCAACATGCTAAATGGGGAAAATCTGCAGCCAAGCATATTTTATCCAGCAAGGCTGTCATCCAAAATGATGGAGAGATAAAGAGTTTCCCAGACAAAGGAGTTTGTGACCACTAAACCAGACCAGCAAGAAATAGTAGGGGGAACTCTTTGAGTGGAAAGCAAAGACCAAAAGTGACAAAGACAAGAAAGAACATAAAAATCTCCAGAAACAATGACAAAACAGGTAGTAAAATGGCACTGAATATGTATTTATCAACAATTACTCTGAATGTAAATGCACTAAATCGAAAGACATAGGTGGTCAAAATGGATAAAAAAATAAGATGCATCTATATGCTGTCTGCAAGAGTCTCATTTTAGACCTAACCACCCTGGCAGATTGAAAGTGGGGGGATGGAGGGGCGCCTGGGTGGCTCAGTCATTGGGCGTCTGCCTTCTGCCTTTGGCTCAGATCAGAATCCCGGAGTCCTAGGATTGAGCCCCACCTCAGGCTCCCTGCTCGGCAGGAAGCCTGCTTCTCCCTCTCTCACTCCCCTTGCTTGTGGTGTTCCCTCTCTAGCTGTGTTTCTCTCTGTCGAATAAATAAAATCTTTAAAAAAAAAAAGTGAGGGGATGGAGAAATATTTATCATGCAAATGGATGTCGAAAGAAAGCTGGAATAGTGATACTTATATAGACAAACTAGATTTTTAAAACAAATAGATGAAGAAGGGCACTATATCATAAAAGGGACTATCCAACAAGAAGATCTAACAACTGTAAATATTTTTTTCAATAACATATAATGTATTATTTGTTTCAGGGGTGCAGGACTGTGAATCATTAGTCTTACACAATTCACAGCACTTACCATAGCACATACCCTCCCCAATGTCCATCACCCAGCCATCCTATCCCACCCACCCCTCTCCCCACCAGCAACCCTCAGTTTGTTTCCTGAGATTAGGAGTTTGTTATGATTTGTCTCCTTCCCTGGTCCCATCTTGTCAGCTGTAAATATTTATGCCCTGAACATGGGAGCACCCAAATCTATAAAACAATAACAAACATAAAGGAACTCATTGATAATAATACAAGAATAGTAGGGGACTTTAACACCCACTTATAACAATGGACTAATTATCTAAGCAGAAAATATTAACAAGGAAACAATGGCTTTGAGTGACACACTGGACCAGATGGACTTAACAGACATATTCAAAGCATTTCTTTCTAAACCAGTGAATACACATTCTTTTCAAGTGCACATGGGACATTCAACAGAATAGATCACTTACTGTGTCACAAATCAGGCCTCAATAAGTACAAAAAGATTGAGATCACAGTGTGCATATTTTCTGATCACAACACTATGAAACTTGAAGTTTGCGACAAGAAAAAATTTGGAAAGACCACAAATACATGGAGGTTAAGCAACAAGCTACTAAACAGTGAACCAGGAAATCAAAAGAAATTGAAAAATACATGGAAACAAATAAAAATGAAAATACAATCATCCAAAACCTTTAGAATGCACAAAAGCAGTCAGAAGAAGGAAGTATATAGCAATATAGGACCATGTCAAGGAGTAAGAAAAATCTCAATCTAAACTTACACCTAACAGAGGTTGAAAAAGAACAAGAAACAAAGCCTAACCCCAGGATAATTAGGGAAATAATAAACATTAGAGCAGAAATAGATGATATAGAATCTAAAAAAAAAAAAAAATAGAACAAATTGATGAAACCAAGAGCTGGTGCTTTGAAAAAGTTACTATAATTGATAAACTCCTAGCCAGACTTATCAAAAAGAAATGAGAAGGGGCTCAAATAAATAAAATCACAAACAAGAGAGGAGAAATAACAACCAACACTACAGAAATACAAACAATTATAAGACAATATTATGAAAAACTATGCTAACAAATTGGACAATTTGAAGAAGAAATGGATGAATTCCTAGAAATGTGTAAACTTCCAAAACTGAAACAGGAAGAAATAGAAAACTTGAGTAGGCCAATATCCAGCAAAGAAATTGAATCAGTAATCACAGATCCCCAATAAACAAAAGTTCAGGGACAGATGGCTTCACAGGTGAATTCTACCAAACATGTAAAGAATTAATACCTATTCTTCTCAAACTATTCCAAAAAATACAAATAGAAGGAAAACTTCCAAATTCACTTTATGGGACTAGCATTACCCTGATACCAAAACCAGGCAGTCTTCCCTAAAAACAATAACTACAGACCAATATCCCTGATGAACATGTATATAAATATTCTCGAAAAGTACTGGCAAATTGAATGCAACAGTACCCTAGAAGAATCGTTCACCATGGTCAAGTGGGATTTATTCCTGGGCTGCAAGAGTAATTCAGTATTCATGAAGAAAAAAAATCAATGTGATACACCACATTTATAAAAGAAAGGATAAGAGTTATAGGATCCTCAATAGATGCATAAAAAGCATTTGACAAAGAACATGCACTCATGATGATAAAAACACTTAACAAACAGAAGGGACAACATAATAAAGGAAATAAATGAAAAACTCACAGCTAATATCATCCTCAATGTGTAAAAAATGAGAGCTTACCCCTACACTCAGGACAAAACAGCAATGTCCACTTTCACCACTGTTATTTAACATAGCAAACAAAACAAAATGAAAGGTATCCAAATTGGCAAAGAAGAGAAGTCAAATTATCACTATTTGCAGATGACATGATTACCTATATAGAAGAAACAAAAGACTCCACCAAAAAATTGCTAGAACTAATACATGAATTCAGTAAAGTCACAAGATACAAAATCAATGTACAGAAATCTGTCTAGGAATAAGCCTAACCAAGGAAGTAAAAGATCTGTGCTCTGAAAACTATAAAACACTGATGAAAGAAATGGAAGATGACACAGAGAAATGGAAAAACATTCCATCCTCATGGAATGGAAGAACAAATATCATTAAATGCCTGTAATATAGTACCCCAATCTACATTTTAGCACAGTTCCTATCAAAATACCACCAGCATTATTAACAGAGTTAGAACAAACAATCCTAAATTTTGTATGGAACCATAAAAGACCCCCAATAGCCAAAACTGTCTTTAAGAAGAAAAAAGAAAAGAAGAAAAGAGAAAAGAAAAAAAAAGAAAAGAAAAGAAAAGAAAAGAAAAAAGCTGTAGGCATCACAATTCCAGACTTCATGCTATATTACAAAGCTGTAGTCATTAAAACAGTATGGGGCATAAAAACAGACACATAGATCAATAGAATAGAACAGAGAACCCAGAAATGGACCCGCAATGCTATGGTCAACTAATCCTTGACAAAGCGGGAAAGAATATCCAGTGGAAAAAAGACAGTCTCTTCAACAAACGCTATTGGAAAACTGGACAGCAACATGCAGAAGAATGAAACTAGACCACTTTCTTAGACCATGAGAAGTCAATTCAAAATTGATGAAAGACCTACAAGTGAGACAAGAATCCATCAAAATCATAGAGGAGAACATAGGCAGCAAAGTCCTTGACCTTAGCCACAGTAACTTCTTGCTAGATATGTCTTTAAAGGCAAGGGAAACAAAAGCAAAAAGGAACTAGTGGGACTTCACGAAGATAAAAACATTTGTACAGCAAAGGAAACTTTCATCAACAAAAGTAAAAGGCAACTTACAGAATGGCAGAATATATTTGCAAATGTCTTATCAGATAAAGGGCTAATACCCAAAATCTATAAAGAACTTATCAAACTCAACATCCAAAAAATAAAGAATCCAGGGGCAGAAAACTGAACAAACATTTCCCCCAAAGAAGACATACAAATGGTCAACAGACAAATGAAAAAACATTCAACATCACTTAGCATCTGGGAAGTAAAAATCAAAACCACAGTGAGATATCACCTCACATTGGTCAGAATGGCTAAAATTAACAAGTCAGAAAACAACAGATATTGGCAAGGATGTGGAGAAAGGAAACACTCTCGCGCTGGTGGTAGGAAAGCAAACTGGTGCGGCCAGTCTGGAAGACAGGATGGAAGTTCCTCAAAAAGTTAAAAATAAAAATACCCTATGACCTAGCAATTGGACTATTAGGTATTTGTCCAAAGGATACAAACATAGTGATTCAAAGGGACCCATGCACCCCAAAGTTTATAGCAGCAATGTCCACAATTACTTAGCCATCAAAAAGAATGGAACCTTGCCATTTGCAGCAACAGTGTGGATGGAACTACAGGGTATTATGCTAAGCAAAATAAGTCAGTCAGAGAAAGATAAATATCATGTGATTTCACTCATCTGCAGAATTTCAGAAACAAAACAGATCAATATAGGGGAGAGAAGGAAAAAAAAAAAAGAAAGGAAAACAGAGGGAGACAAACCATTAGAGTCTCTGAACTATAAGAAACAAACTGAGGGCTGCTAGATGGGAGTTGAGTGGGAGGATGAGGTAACTGGGTGATGGGCCTTAAGAATGGCACTCGAGGGGCGCCTGGGTGGCTCAGTTGGTTAAGCGACTGCCTTCGGCCCAGGTCATGATCCCGGAGACCCGGGATCAAGTCCCACATCAGGCTCCCTGCTCGGTGGGAAGCCTGCTTCTCCCTCTCTCACTCCCCTTGCTTGTGTTCCCTCTCTGGCTATGTTTCTCTCTGTCAAATAAATAAAATTAAAAAAAAAAAGAATGGAACTCAATGTAATGAGCACTGGGTGTTATATGCAACTGATGAATTATTGCTAAATTACCTCTGAGGTGAATAATACAGTATATGTTAATTAAATTTAATTAATTAAAATAAAAAAACAGTCTCTTCAAAAAATGGTGTTGGGAAAACTGGACAGCAACATGCAAAAATGAAACTGGACCACTTTCTTACACTATATACAAGAATAAATTCAAAATGGAGGGGTGCCTAGGCGGCTCAGTTCACTGAGAATCTGATTTTTTATTTCAGCTCAGGTCATAATCTCAGTGTCATAAGTTTGAGCCTCGGGTAGGCCTCCACACTCAAAGGGGAGTCTCCTTCTTTCTGTTTCTTCCTCTCCCTCTGCTCCACTCTCTCAAATAAATAAATCTTTAAAAACAAACCAAAATCGGTGAAAGACCTAAATGTAAGACAAGAAATCATTAAAATCCTAGAGGAGAATACAGGAAACAACCTCTTTGACATCATAGCAACTTCTTACTTACTGGAAACGTTTCTAGAGGCAAGGAAAGAAAAGTAAAAATGAACTACTGAGACTTCATCAAGATAAAACATTCTGCACAGTGAAGGAAACAATCAACAAAAGTAAAAGGCAACCTTTGGAATAGGAGAAGATATTTGCAAATGACATATCTGATAAAGAGTTAGTATTCAAAATCTGTAAAGAATTTATGAAACTTAACACCCACAGAAGACATACAAATGGCCAAAAGACACATGAAATGATACTCAATATCATTCATCATCAGAGAAATACAAATCAAAACTACAATGAGATATCACCTCACACTTGTCAGAGTGGCTAAAATTAGCAACATAGGAACAACAGGTGTTGGTGAGGATGTGGAGAAAAGGGAACCCTCTTACACTATTAGTAGGAATGCAAACAGGTGCAGCTGCTCTGGAAAACAGTATGGAGGTTCATCAAAATGTTGAAAATAGGACTACCCTACTACCCAGCAATTGCCTTATTGGGGAAATACCCAAAGGATACAAAAATACTAATTCAAAGGGATACATGCACCCCTATGTTTATAGTGACATTATCAACAACAGCCAAATTATGGAAAGAGGCCAAATGTGTCCATCAGCCGATGAATGGATAAGGAAAAGGTGGAATACACACACACACACACACACACACACACACACACACACACACACACACACACAGTGGGTTATTACTCAGCTAGCAAAAAGAATGAAATCTTGCCATTTGCAATGATGTGGGTGGAGCTAGGGATATATATTATGTTAAGTGAAATAACTCAATCAGAGAAAGACAGATACCATATGATTTCATTCATATGTGGAATTTAAGAAACAAAATAAATGAACATGGGATGGGGAGGGAAGACAGGAAAACCAAAAAAAAAAAAAAAAGACTCTTAACTATAAAGAACAACCTGATGGCTACCAAAATGAAGGTGGACGTGGGGATGGCTTTAATGGGTGATGGGAATTAAGGAGGGCACTTGTGATGAGCACTGGGTGTTGTAAGTAAGTGTTGAATCAGTAAATTCTACACCCAAAACTAATATTATACTGTATGTTTACTAACTGAAATTTAAGTAAAAACTTAGAAAGAAAAGAAATAAAAATAAAAGATATCATAATTTCAGTCTGTCATCTCTGTATGTTTAGACATGCAAATGTAATTAATTCATGCGTATTAGAAAGTTATGTGGCCTATGAATTACAAAGGAACTAATAAACAGATATTTTTCAGCATTGGTAATAATCTAGCTGTCCCTCTGTTGTAGCTGAAAGACACCATGTTCCTGGAACAGGTCAGAGCTATACATTAGCAGCTGATGTTGGGATACTGAGTAGGAACATCAAAATACTTGGTGAAGATTATCCAGGTTGGTTCAAGGAATCTTTTGGTGCACGTGTCCTGGTCAGCTCATTCACTCAAAATATGATGACGTTTAAAGGTTGGTACAAATTTGAAATATAGCATGGTCTCTTCTGTGTTCAGTCAATTCTTAAATAATTCACACTTCTTTTTGGGATCACACGTGTTAAAACAATTCATTGAGTACATTTTAAAGATCATACTGGCTTTATTCAGTGATTCATGAATCAGGAAGTATCTGACCTAGCAGATAAAAAGGAGTTCCAAAGAGCTGTGCAAAATGAAAAGACTTTTATAGACAGAAGAGAACGGGGACCTGGGAGGTATACTAGGCAAAAAAGCAAACTGGTTATTGAAAGGTTACTTTCCTTTAGGGGATGGCAGGGGTTAATCAGGCATATTACCTAACTGGTGCTAATCTGGTGATTCCTGATAGACTGGTTTAAGATTCCGTTTCTGGGAGAGGAACTCTAAGTTCCGTCTTGATTTGGTGATACAGGTTGAGAACAATCAACTCTCAATTTGGGCTGGTTTTCTGTTTTTAATACAGAAAAATCCTCCTTGAGAGAGATTATGTAAGCTAATATGCTACCCTCCAAAAGCAAATCTGTAACATTTTTCTACTCATTTTATCTTCACAGACAGTAAGAATTATCAAATTAACAATGGCCTTAGGTGACCTCTAGCCCAGCCACTCAACCAAACAGAAGTTGTTTATAAAAAGCACAATAGATGTTATTTTTGCTTGAAGGAAAGTTTAAAACATATACAAAATTTGCCAATATAGAGAAATGTCTGATGAATCCCAGTGTATTTGTCACTAGTTACCACAGTGATCAACTTTGGTCAATCTTGTTTCAACTATATGACCACCACTCTCTTTAAGCCCCTGGGTTATTTTGAAACAACTGCATATTTTTTATTGAGATATAATTGACATATAATTGACATATAGCATTGTGTAAGTTTAAGGTATACATGGTATTTATTTTGATACATATAACAATATGATTATCATTGTAGTGTCTATCATGTCACATAATTATTACACCTTTTTGTAGCAAGAACAATTAAGATCTGGTCTCCTAGCAACTTTGAAGTTTATAATACAGTATCTTTGACTGTAATTACTATGTTGTACATTAGATATACAAGTCTTATTTCTTCACTAATTCCAAGTTTTTACCCATAAACAACATCTTCCTAATTCCCACCCCCCACCACCACCCTAGCTCCTGGTAACCACTATTCTACTCTCTGCTTTTATGCATTTGGCCTTTTCAGATTCCACATAAAAGCATCATACAGTATTTGTCTTTCTCTGACTTACCTGACTTAGCATAATGCCCTCAAGGTCCATCTGTGTTGTAGCAAATGATTAGAGCTGCTTCTTTTTATGGCCAAATAATATTCCATTGTTCATATATGCCTCATTTTCTTTATCGATTCATCCCTTAGTGGACCCTTAGGTTGTTTCCATATCAACCTTGTGAATGAAGCAATCATGTATTATTTCATCTGAAAATACTTCAGTGTGTAATTTTTAAAAGACTTCTTTAGAGGGGTCCCTGGGTGGCTCAGTCGTTGAGCATCTGCCTTCAGCTCAGATCATGGTCCTGGAGTCCTGGGATGGAGCCCGGCATTGGGCTCCCTGATCAGTGGGAAGCCTGCTTCTCCCTCTCTCACTTCCCCTGCTTGTGTTCCCTCTCTAGCTGTGTTTCTCTCTGTCAAACGGATAGGTAAAATCTTTGAAAAAAAAAAAAGACTTCTTTAAAAATATATACAAGGAATAGACATAAAAATGTTAATAATAATTCTTTATCATCAAATGATTATTCAGATTCCCCCAGTTCATTCTTTCTCCTTCCTTCCTACCTTTCTTCCTTCTTTCCTTCCTATCACTTGCATTCCCTTTGTTCAAATCAAGATCTAAATAAAACCATGCTGCAATTGGTTGTGAATTTTAAATCTCTGATTCATTTATCTCTCCTTACAGTTTATTTATAAAACAAGCTAGATCATCTCTTCTATAGTATTTCTGACAGTCTGGAATTTAGTGGTTTGTCCCTAGAATGTAAATTGTTCCTGTCTCCTTTGTATTTTCTATCATAGGTAGAACTAAGAAATTGATCATACACAAACTCCATTCTTAGGCAGGAATTCTTCATAGTTGATGGTGTATTTTTCCTTAGAAGATACAATGTCTGATTATTTCTCCATTTATGAAGTTAGCAGCCATTAAATGGTCATTGCTTAGATCTATTAAATCATGGAGGTTTAAAATGGTGACATTTTAATTTATAATCTAGAGTATTTCTGCAAAGGGAAGCTTCCACAGTCAACTATTTGATTACGCTAAGAAATAGGTTATATGGGAAATGTAGGGGAAATGTTTGATTCTTTCCTATTAATTTGCTAGTTTTTGAAATGGTGAGTCGGTTTCCAACCATTCTCGAAAAGTAACAGGAATTTTTATTTTTTGTTTGTTTTAAGTGTCATTATGAACTCTATGGATTTAAAAATACTGTATGGTCTAATCCATATATAGATTGGGATTGTTAATCTTATTGATATTAGAAATGCCCAATTGCCATTGCCACATGAAAATGCCCCATCAGTGACCTTCAGAACATTTTCAATGTTGACACCTCTGCCTTTGACTTAGGTTTCATCAACTTCTTCACTTTCTGGTATGACAAATACATGTTTTTTGTTTTGTTTTTCTGAACCTGGAAATAAGTTATCCCTCCAAGTAATGCTGGTTCTTTTTATTGGAAGCTCGTGCTTAGATCCTATAACCTGGGTATCGGGAGCTGGTCATTTATTCTTACTTGTAATGTTTTAGCAGGTACTCATTCATAATTATGCCTATTGTATTTTGCAACAGCCCTAATTTCAGAAAACCTTTATATTGAGCAAGCAGCCATCCCACTGTAGCTTCTACCTATTTGTCAACAGGAGCTTAACTAATGATGGTAATAGTAATGATGATCATATGATATTCCAGGCACTGTACTAAGGATTTAGCACATATTACCTCATTTAATCCTCATAATGCTCTGCAGAGATATTGTCCCCTTTTAAAGATAGATAAATAGATTATTCAAGGGATCAAATTGCTCTGACCTTGGATACTAAATCCACTTCAGATCTCATGATGGACCTGTTCCTATGACAACCTTTCCTTGCTTCTATAAATTGTTTTGTGATGTTAGTAAACATCTGTGGCTTTTGTAGGCCCAGATGGTCTGCAGTAACCATTTCTTGTCTGTCTCAATCTTATTATTATGTTCTCCACCATATATCCAATTGCTGGCTCATGGGTTTTGAGCCAGGCTTTTCCCTTCTAGTACAAAGTAACTCTTCTTCAATGCATTTTGTTAAATATCGGTTTTTGAACAAGGAATATCCCCTACTGTTTTTTACCAGTCAGGAATCTCTGTGCCTCCAGGACATTGTATGAGAATTAAACCACAAATGGCCTTTAAGCACTTACTGCAGCCCTTGGCACAGAGTACTCTCTCATGGATTGTTATTGCTGTTATTACTAATCTATGAAATTGCCTCTTGTCACCTTATTGGTACTTAGGGCAAACAGATGAGCAGATACTTGGTAATGCATATTCTGGAAAAGATTATGTAAAGATAATGCCCTTCAAATCTCTTTAGAATATCAAAACTGAACTGTCAGGTAAATTCTATTTTGTGTTTTATATCGTGCGTCCTCTTAACAGGAACAGTATCACTACCAAAGGGATGAAAACTGATTCTTGCAGGACAAAAAAAATTAATTTTTTAAAAGATTTTATTTACTAATTTGAGAGAGAGTGAGCAAGAAAGAGAGCACACAGGTGCATGAGAAGGGGGAAGGGCAGAGGGAGAGGGAGAAGATTCCCAGTTGAGCAGGGAGCCCAAAGCAGGCTCCATTCCAGGACTTGAGTCCAAGGCAGACATTCAACCAACTGTGCCACCTAGATGCCCCAGGACAGAAAAATTTAAATGAGCAATACTTTGTGGCCCTCCAAAGAGCCACCATACATTAAGAGATATATAGTATAGCTGAGGTGTTGAAATTCCATGGGGAGGGGAGGCTATTAGGAAAAAAATCTAAAAAGGGTCCCATAGGGGGCAGTGAAAAAAAGTGCAGAAACACCCTCTGATTTGGATTAAAGGAACAAAGAGAAATGAATGCGATTTCCATGAAAAGGTTGAAAGCAGATTTGAAATTTGAAAAAATTACAACTCATGTAGATTTTCAAAAATTTTTATTCTGGTTCAAGAAAAAATGTTGTCCCTCTTCCCTCCCTACCCTGCCAGGAAATGCAAGGATCAGTAACGTGGAATTTTATCACAGTGGTCAAGAAGGCTTCAGGGATAGCACAGATCCAAGATACGCCATAACATTTCTTAACTTAGGACAGGTTTGTACTTGAATTTTTGCATATATTCAAAATAAAATATTTTGATTTTGATTTGATTTTCAGTTAACTTTACTGAAAAGACATAGAATTGCTAAGACAATGATCTAATATAACTTTCTTATGTAGACTTTCATCAACTTTTTAGACTCATAGCACCATCTGATTTACCCATTTCACATATTTATTTAAAATCAGTTTCCAAAAAAAAACCAGAAAAAGGAGAATAAAGGTGAAAGCATTAAAGATCTATGGTATTATTTCATAACTCTACTTTGCAGTGATCAAAACTATTTACAAATAGTTTCTATTGAACAAAGTGAGTATTGCTTACATTTCTCAAATGAAAAGTGTGTCTGTATATCCAGGCTTCTGTCAAAAGTTGGAAAATAGATGTGCTTAGAAGGCTGGTGATTGAAGAAAAAATGAGAGGGAACATATTTTTTATGGAAATAAAAACTAATCTTGCAGGTTTGAGGTTACAAACCCAAACTTACTTATTGGCTGTTTCCTATAGACCTTTGAATTGTAATCCCCTGCCTAGAGTATTAGCTTTTGTAATTAAAAAAAATTCCCTGCTCATAATATAATAAACTTCTGAAAAATAATTTTTAGTTCCTTAGTATTTTATAGGTAATGATAGAAATACAAATGCATAGAGAACTACTTCAGGATTTTTTGTCTGCTTTTAAATCTGCATTTTTGCTTTATTTAATCATAAAGATATATGGAAGATATATGGAACCATGAAGATATATGGAAATTTCCCAGAATTAAAAGATCTACAGGAAAATTATATTTTTTCATGGAATGTGAATTTTTTATTTATCAAGATTTATCTCCTGAAAATCACCTACTTCCAGTTTTTTCTTTAAATATATTTTAATTTTATTTTAAAATGTTCACTGAGTCCCTGATATTTCATAGATTCAAGAACGTGACTCGTCTTATATTCGAGGCTGTGCCTTTCACAATGGCTTTTCCCCAGCAATTGGTGTCTTTGGGACAGATGGATTGGACGTAGAAGACAACATCATTCACTTTACAGTGGGGGAAGGTAGTATAATAATATTTTTGTCCAAATAATATGCTTTCTGAGATAATTTTATCTGAAGACTCTAGAGCCATGCTGTCTAATTGATCTTTTTCAAAGAATAGAAATGGCCTCTATCTGTGCTAATATGGTAATTACTAAACCAAATATGGCCACTGAGCACTTAAAATGTTGCTACTATGATTGAAGAGCTGGATTTTTCATTTTAATTGTACTTAATTTAATTGTACTTAATTTACATTTAAGTATGTTACATGTGGCTAGGGCCGTCATATCGGACTGTAGAACTCTAGAAAAACTACTTACCAGACCATATTCTTGTGTGAAGTATCTAATCATCAATAGCTTAAATTACTATGACTTTTTTACTATGATATTAAAATACTCCTCACCTATCAATCAAAAAGATTACTCACAAAGGTTACTATTTAATAAAAATTGGACTTGATTTGAGATTATCCTTTCTTGAATATCTGTATAAAGCATAATGCAAACTCATTGAATGTATGCAAAATTGATGTGTGTGTTTGTTAAAATCTGAGGTAGATCCCCATATATGGAACCCACATACTTAATAGCCTCCCCAGAAGAGTGTAAAGCAGTTAGACTATTAAAGAGGTCGAGTTCAAAGGGCATACTTTAAAATATAAGAGGTTGATTTGTCAGGCTCAAACTAGTTTCATGGAAACACAAAGGGCATTCCCATAGTACTCATTACAAATCTGTATGTATTTTGGAATATTTTGTTCATTTTTTGCAGGCATAAGAATATGGGGGGATGCCAACAGAGTTCGGGGAAACTTGGTTGCGCTTTCAGTTTGGCCAGGAACCTATCAAAACAGAAAAGATCTAAGTTCAACGCTCTGGCATGCAGCAATTGAGGTAGGGTCCTTTATAATTATACAAAATAATGACATAACTTTGCAAAAGTATCCTAAATTAAAGTTTTTAATTTCTTTTCAGATTATATACCACAGATTATAAATTCTGTAGAAACTGTAAGTCTCAAAATGTTATTGAAAACTGTTTCTTCCTTAGACAAAGATTGGTAAATTAATAAAATGAGCTAATTAAAGGAGTGAGTAAACTTTTTTGAGAGATGTTGTGAGCCTCACAGCCATTGAGTTTTTCTTTGTGTTGGTGTCCAGTGGTTTAAATAGTTTTCTTATTCCCTTGCTTCTCGAACATTAATTATCACTTCCAAGTCCTGTTGCAGGGTTTCTCTTCTGCTAATTGAGTGCCTTGCACATATTACTACTTAACTCTGATTTTAGTTTCCTTCATCATATGGAAAATTAGAATGATAGATTACAGAATCTCTAAAATCCCTTTCTCATCTAAAATTCTTATGATTATGTGAGGTTATTTACTCTTATCTGGTATTACTAATAGGACCCTTCTTGTTTCCGTGAAGTTTCTTCAATCACTGTAGGCCATCCAGTATAGGATGAGATCACAGGCAAGCAAACAGAAAGTACAGAAAAGGTTTGGAAGACATATGGCTCCGCCGTGTTTTTATTCTACTGACCTATGCCATAGGAGCCAAAAGGAATTTAAAAAATAGCTCTTTTGGGACATGGGATAAGGAGTGAGGTTTGTTTTCGTGCAGCTACTAATAATCACCTTAAAGTAAAACCTGAAAGCCTGGAACTTGGTATACATTTATGAGAGTGTTCTCTTTTCATCCTCCTTATAGATGTGAGAAGAGTCCGATGTCAATTCCAAATCTTTAAAGGTTTCTGTATTGACGTGGATGGAACTGGAGGGTATTATGCTAAGTGAAATAAGTCAATCAGAGAAAGACAATTATCATATGATCTCTCTGATACGAGGAATTTGAGAAGCAGGGTGAGGGGAAGGGGTCACAGAGGGAAGGGAGGGAAAACGAATCAAGATGGGACCAGGGAGGGAGACAAACCAAAAGAGACTCTTCATCTTCTTAATCTCAGGAAACAAACTGAGGGTTGCTCAGGTGGGGGAGGTGGGAGGGATGGGGTGGCTGGGTGATGGACATTGGGGAGGGTATGTGCTGTGATGAGTGCTGTGAGTTGTGTAAGACTGATGATTCACAGACCTGTACCCCTGAAGCAAATACTACATTGTATGTTAATAAAAAATAAAAATTTAAAATTTTTAAAAAGAGAAAGAAAAGGACTTATTTTACTTTTATGAGTTTCATTTAACTCTGTTCTCTTATAATATATAAAAATAAAAGTGCTTAATACTTTAAGTAATTGAGATTTTGACTGTTTTGCTGACACCAGAGACAAGAATTAAATGTTCTATGTTCTATGCTTTTCATTTGTTGCCACTTTGAGTGGGCTCATGAAGTAAAACTGTTTAGTGATTTACCTAACACTTATGTTCAACCAGTTTTAAACATAGTGGGTTTTATTTAAACTAGTAAGTGCTTCTGTTGAATCTTGTGGTCTACTATAATTGCTTTAATTTTTTCTTAATAAATCAAACGGTAACATAATATAACCAAAGAGTGATAAAATCCTACTAACTGTGCTATAATACTGGAATTTGGTCTAGGACTTATAATTTTGAATGACACCCAGTGGATTTTGTGACTGAAATAAAAAAATCTCTTTAATGCAGTTTTCTAATGAAATCTAAGGCATAGTGTCTAGTGATGATTTTACACCAAGAACCTAAGGTAATTTAATATTTCATTTGTGATGTAAATTTGAATGGGTTGAATAATGAAATTCATTTTTCCTCCTAAAGAGTTGTCATAGGTAGTTTTCTTCTATATGTTGCATACTTGCCCTCATTGTACAGTTGGATAAAAGCCTAACCTATCGCATTTTCCTTATCACTGTACTAGATAAACAGGGGGACGAATACTGTCTTACAAAATAACGTCGTGGCTGGATTTGGAAGGGTGGGATACCGCATTGATGGTGAACCTTGCTCAAGTAAGTCTTTTGGCAAAGAGTCACTAGCACTAGGAAATACCTTGTCAAATTTGTTAGAAAGAAATAATTAAGGTTTGTTAGTTCAGTATGTAATATCTCCTCCTCCAGGATACTGAAATAACTTAACATGCTAAATTATGTGAAGATACTTTGAGTCTAAAGAAAAAAATAAATAGGCTTTTTAAAAAAGATTTTATTTATTGAAAATATAAAGAATTTATTTATTTGTTTGAGAGAGAGAGAGCCTGAGAGCACAAGTGGGGATGGGAGGGCAGCAGGGGGAAGAGGAGAAGGAGAGGGAGAAGCAGACTGCTCACTGAGCCAGGACCAGGGATCATGACCTGAGCTGAAGGCAATGCTTAACCAGCTGAGCCACCCAGGCTCCCCTGAATAGGCTTTTAAAGATAACTTTACATGTTTATGATCTAATAATTCTAGCAGCCACTTCAGCTCTTGATGTGGCTGGTGTTGGAACAGTGAGTACCTGATCCCAATACCACTTTCATAAAAGCACCACTTATGAGATACATGTCTATAGGGATATGACACTATTGCATGTTTTCTCTTGACAGGAATAAATGCTCACTATTTGTGCATTTAAACTTGCAAACATGAAAAAGTCAAAGGACATGAAAAGATAGTTCTCTGATTTGTTTCTGTCTGTTAGAGGAGTAAAACTCAAAAATTAGCTGAACAACTACTCTTTTGGCAAGGCTTGGGAAACTAGAACACTTACCCACTGCTGGTTGACAAAACAATGATAAAACAATATAACCCCTACACAGGGAAATAGGACAATAGCCGCCAAAATTAAAGGAGTATTTGCTTTTGGCTCAACATTTCCACTTCTGGCAATCTAACTAACATTGGCCTCTGTAACACTTACAAAATGGTTTGTGAACAGGTGATTCATCACAAATTGTGTGTGCTAGATGGAAACTGCAAGCCGCTTTGTGTCCAATACAGTGGACTAGTTATATAAAGCCAGACACTCAAAAAGAGAGAAGAAGGGGCACCTGGGTGGCTCAGTTGGTTAAGCGACTGCCTTCGGCTCAGGTCATGATCCTGGAGTCCCGGGATCGAGTCCCACATCGGGCTCCCTGCTCGGTGGAGAGCCTGCTTCTCCCTCTCTCACTACCTCTGCTTGTGTTCCCTCTCTGGCTGTGTTTCTCTCTGTCAAATAAATAAATAAAATCTTTAAAAGAAAGAGAGAGTGAGAAGAAGGTACATATCAATGTACTGATGTGGAGAGAGAAATCGCAGGATATTCTTAAGTGATAAATGGAGATCACAGAAATATACATATACACATACATATATATAATATATGTAAATTTACATAAATATATATAATACTGTTTTGTTTGTGGTATTTTTTGTGGAAGAAAGGAGAGAAAATAGGAATACATATGGTTATTTGTGTTTGTATAAAATGACACAAAATGTAAAAACAAACAAAAAAACACAACAGATGAGTAGCAACAGGGTGACTGGTGACTTATTGTGTAACTTTTTATAACGTTTTGATTTTCCAACTAGGTAAATGCATTATTAGAGCAAAATAAAATAAGTAATAGAGCTGCAGTCTTTACCTCTTGAGAAACTCAAAGGAAATGGGATTTTCTCTGAAAACTTTATATCCCTTGTACAGCTGATTTTCTTAAATCTCAGTATAGTTATTTTTAAGATTTTTTGAATCAGCACTTTATCTGTAAATTCTGTAAATCAGCATTTTTCTGTAAATTCAAAAATTACTGGGCTTAAGCTAACTTTATTCTTGTGTAAAATGCAGTTTGAAGGAATAAAACAGCTGCCAAGAAATTTGGCAAACAAACTGAATCCTTGATATACGCTCTTATTGAATATTTTAGTTCCCAACAGCTTAAAGGTGTTCTTTGACCATAAAATTTTAAAAAATGTAATTTTTCTGCAACTTCCTTGAATTGTTGTCCTGGATTTTTTAAGTCAAAATATGACCCATGAATATGAATATTTATTAATACATATATTTCACTAACTATAGTGATATTCCTAAATAATTGAGAGTATTTACAAAGAAGTTTGGGATATAGAGAAACTGAAGAGGTATCACTGAGGAATTGAGGGTTAAAAGTTCCTGGAATGGGACACCAACCTATCCAGTGAATCTCCCAGGCAAGTGGGAGGCTGGGAGCCCGAGTCTGGGAGGCCATGACTCACACTGGGCCCCAGGGACAATACGATGTGGAACCAAGGGAGAGACACGTGAACAGCTCCTTATGGAGAAAGCAAAACAGAATCAAGGCACTTGACAAGTAAAATTTCAATCCCAAAGTATTAGGAAGAAAGGAAAATCAATAGAGGATAGAAGGAATTGAGATACCAGGAGACTTGGTCAAGAGAACTGGTACTAAGTCAACTGTAGGGGTGATGCTGCTCTTTACTGGGAATCTTCCAATGTGTGCATGTTTAGGAGGGAATTATTGAGATTGCTGATCTGATTTGGACAGAAGTAAAGTTTCATAAAAAAATCTACTTCAGGTTTCCTATAAATGAGTATAGCTTCCATTTATTGAGGCACTTCATGTGGGTTATTTCATTTCATTCTGAGACTACTCTAAATTAGGCATGAAAAATTGTTCATATTTGAGGAAACTGGGGTCTAAAAGGTTAAATAATGTTGCAAGGTCACACATACATCTATTCAATAGATAGTTAAATGAACACCTATCTCTGCATTACCTTTTAGGCCCTGGCAATACAGTGGTGAGTGAGGTAGACATCATGTCTTCTCTCATGAAGCTTACATTCTAGTAGGAGAGGAGATGGATAATTCATGATTAAGTAATAATAAAATTTCAAATGAAAATTATTTTAATGGCCACGCAAAGGAACAGAGGTGTTACTTTGAGCCAGGTAGTCAGAGAAGGTCTTGTAAGGAGGTGACACCTAACTTGAAAATGGGATAACCGGGAGGCAACAGCAATAAAAAGATATGCAGGGGAGCATTTTATAAACAGCAAGTGGTATCCCTATGTTTCAGGGTTAGCCTTCTTTGAATCCAGACTTCATGACTTCATGCACTTTCTCATGGATCCCTGGATTTCTCATGAAACTTGTGTTTAATCAGATATAGTAGTTAAACATACTAACAACTAAACAAAACTTTTGCAAATGAGTATACAGTCATTCTAATGGTGAACAGACAAGTTAGGTAAGATTAAATCCTGAGTAGAATAAGCCATAAGTGGCCAAGCCATAACAATAATTATCATGTTAAAATTTACATAAGATTTATCTATTTAATTAAAAAAATTTAACTTTAACTGATACTTCTTACAAAGCTCTAGGACATGATTTGTATTGTTAATTCCCTGTTTTCATATTTCCTTACAAGGTCAATTGAATCCCATGGAAAAGTGGTTTGACAATGAAGCCCATGGAGGTTTATATGGTATTTATATGAACCAAGATGGCCTTCCTGGGTGTTCTCTTATACAGGGATTTACCATTTGGACATGCTGGGATTATGGAATTTATTTTCAGGTAAATGTGACCCAAGGTGGTTATTGTTTATCTTATTTTTATGATCGTACTTTGTCCTATGTAACCTACAAGTTGTTTTACAGACCACAGAGAGTGTGCATATCTATAATGTGACTCTGGTTGACAACGGGATGGCCATTTCTTCAATGATTTACATGCCAGCTGCTGTATCTCACAAAATTTCCAGTAAAACAGTGCAGATTAAGGTAAGAAATAAATACAGCCACAGTAAGGAGAAAGGGTAAAATTAGTGAAGTTCTGGTAAGATTGATCTCCTTGACTCCAAAGCCAGGAGAATCCAAACCTCCTTGCATTTATTCTCATTATATTCTTCCAGGAAGTGCTCTATCCTTCCCTGTCCTCCCTGGTCCCCTCACCTCTTCTTGCATACCACCTGCTAATCTTGCTACAGTTAGTGAAATTTTCATTTCTTCTATGAATCCTTTCCTGAACTAGCTTAGGTAGTGTTGACACTCTCTCCTCTTTTGTTCCTGCTGTTCCCTGGACATATTTCTGTTGCAGAAACGTAACATGTCATTATATATAATAATTTACCCACCTGTCTTCCCCTTCCCAGTTTGGCTATCATTTCTCTTAAGACTTAAAGTCACATCCTTTTCATCTTGGCTTTATGAATGATCCCTTCCTCAAACTTCAAGGTTGTGTTTTGGTATGGTGGAATTTAGTATTATCCATTATCATATTTTCCTTGAGGAAAAGCTATCATTTGAACTGTACTGTTTGAATCTTTTTTTATATATAGAGCTCATTAATTGTTGGAAGTAGCCCTGGATATAATTGCTCTGATGTCCTAACTAATGATGATCCCAATATTGAACTTTCTGCTGCCCATCGGAGTGCTAGACCTCCATCAGGTGAAAATTTTAGAAGTTTAATTTTGGTGTTCATGTGAGTGCATATTTAAATCTTATTAACTTCCTTTCTTTTATAAAAGGTGGGAGAAGTGGGATTTGCTGGCCTACCTTTGCTTCAGCACATAACATGGCACCCCGGAAACCCCATGCCGGGCTCATGAGTTACAGCGCCATTAGTGGCCTTCTGGATATCTCAGGCAAGTTTAAACATAGTCTTGGCAATTCTACTCAGTTAAGTTCTATAAAGAATATGTAGAATATATCTAATAATGTTTCACTATTAGTAAAAAAGATCATGCTTTAAATGAATCTGTATATGAATCTGCTCAGTGTGAGAAGTCAAGAGATCAGACATCAGTCAATTTCAAGAATGATTCCCTGGCAAAATTTGCATATGTTAGAGAAGTGACATTTAATTTTCCTTCTACAACAGATGAGACACTGGTACAGTGATTTAACGTTAGTTTCTATAAATTGTAAAAACCCTTTTATAGAAGTAGGGTTATATATTATTATTTCTTTTTATAACTGAAAAAATTTAAACTCGTATAACCTAAGAGCTTAGTAACATCTATTGGCTCTATCATTCTGTTTATTTATTTCTTTAGTGCTTCTTCCATAGTTGATACTCTTTGGTAATCACTAACATGGCTTCTGTGCTTACTCCCAGGGACCCATGCACATGTTTTTCCCTCAGGCTTCATTCTACCCAGTCATCCAGTTTGGTTCCTTGCAGGCTCCTGACTAATTAGCTAAGTCATTTTTTATGTTTATCCTTACCTCACACCACTTCTCTCTTTGCACAAAGTGGGTCACCCTGGGTACTACCCAAATTTCTATCCTATAGGAGAATCTGCCCATGCCACTCTTCTGAAATGCACTGGTGTTATATAATAAACTCATTCTAAGATTTCATTTTTCAGAGATTTTGACCCCTTCTCCTGAAGCGTGCCATGGCAGTTCTTACCATTCTACTTCATTTAAAGTGGAATGTGATATTTTCCAAACTTAGAAATGCCATGATAGCAGCAAGGGAGAATACCCCCCATCCACAGAGACACTTTCCCTTATCCAGCTTTATATTCTTTCCCCTTTATCTAAGATCATCACAGTTTACTCTCAGATATCTATATATACTCCTGATTCCTGTCGGTACATGTTATTCAGCTACTGCATTCCGTTTATAATTCCTCTCATCCCATAGCAGGCTTAGCACTTCTTCAGTCAGACCATGTGGAGACCTGACCAGACTTATTGCTCTGTTTGCCAGAAATGGGGGCAAGTCCTGAGGAAGGCAGGATATGTCTTTTCTTTTGAAGGTCTTGTTATGATTTCAACAAATGGGACAGGGAAGCTATCCTCTAATAAGGGAGAAGCAGACCACTTATATAGATCTGGAACTTTCGAGGGGAACCCAGGGTTTCAAGGCTTAAATTTATCATCCCATCCCATCTATTCCCATCCTAATTCAGGGTTCCATTCCTTTTCTATCAGAGCCCTGTCTTTGATGTAGGAGACTTGCCAGGACTGAGAATTCAACCTTTTATGAATACTATGTTAGTTTTGTTTTATGATCCTGAGGTTTACTTTGAGTTTGTGATTGATTCTTTCTTCAAAACATCAGTGATGGTCAACAGTCACCTTCTTCTAGTTTCTTTGTAACCACCATTTCCTCTTTATCACTCAAATGCCAAAGTTACCATACCAGCCAGAGCATTTACTCCCACCTAGATATTATTAGTATCTCTCCATTAATGGTCATTAGGAATGAGAGACATCTCTATCATTTCCTCCCTTATCCTTACCTCTTTTATTTCTTTTCTTTCTTTCTTTCTTTTATTTATTTATTTAGTTCACCATGAGTGAAGTCTTAACAGTTGCACAATTACAGCATTCTAGGGGCTATCAGTACTCTACCTACAGCCAGTAAGGGTGTCCTCATCCACATCCAGACAGCAAGTGAGCTGAATTCATTATTGCATTATTATTGCATACATAATATGTATCCGAGGACCACTTCTTGTACTCATTGTCTAAATCAGGTGGTCTAAAAGTTAAGCCAGAGATGAGATTCTTGGGCAAGTGGTCTATTAAATGTTTTCACAAGAAAGAGAGTGAAGGATGTAGAATAGAGCAGAGCTAAGCAAGGATATGGTCTCAGCTGGAGTCTAGCTCCTTCCTGTAACCTCAGGGAGATGTGTAGTTTAGTTTCCCCCTCTTGAGACAAGGGGACCTTCTGTTCGGTTGTCAATTAGACACGGTAGCCCTTTCGTGGTGGTATTAAGGAGTGCAGTCTCTTAGGAGAGGGAGTTGTTATCTTGCCAAGGACGATTCTGTGGAGAAAGGGAGAGGTATGAGTAGTTGGCAGACAATACTTAGCAGGAGCTGAGAACAAGTGCACTGGGCCAGTAAAGCAGATCTGTACAGGTTCTAAACAGTGTCTGCTACTGTGGTATTTCATTAAAATTCATCTATTGGCTCATAATCATGTATATAGAGTATCATCTTAGGAAAAATATCATCAGAAAGGGCGGTAGTAGTACATAGCTGATGTAAGAATTTTGAAGTCACCTTTTGTTTTGTTTTGTTTTTTTCATTTTTGAGTTATTGAATTTTAAGTACAATGGAGATTAAGTTTGAATTCAATAAATTTTATCTTCCAGTCACACAATATATACAATAAGGCCAAAAGGAACAATGTTGCAATTATTCTTTGCTGCATAACAAAATACCTCCAAAATTTAAAGTCCTTAAACAATCATTTATTAGCCCATGATTCTGTGGATTGACAGTTTGAGCTTTATTCAGTTGGATAGTTCTTCTGCTGGTCTCACCATGTCCGGTGATTGATGCTTGCCAATGGTTGGGCTGGCCATTAGCTAGAGTAAGGGGGCATGATTGGGCCATAAATCTCCTAAGCTCATTCACATGCTGGAAGTCACAGAATTCCCCAGGAGCACCAAAAGAGAGTAAGCCCTAATATGCAAGCACTTTTCAGATCTACTTATATCACAATTGCTCTTGTCCCATTGGTCAAAGAAAATCACATAACTAAGCTCAGAGAAAATATGAGAAGACTATTCAATGGCATTAATATAGAGAGGCAACAATCTAACACGAATAGTGGTGGATACGACATAAAGAGCTCTGTGTTCAAGGTGGGGTTATATGATGTATTTGCTGGAATGTACATGAAATGAAAATGATTTTACCACTTTCTCCATAGAAAATAATTATTTTTCTGAATTTGTTTTAGGTTCAACATTTGTTGGATTTAGGAATGTTTGCTCAGGAGAAACTAATGTGATATTCATTACTAACCCTTTAAATGAAGATTTACAGCATCCAATCCATGTGAAGAACATACAGCTGGTTGATACTACTGAACAATCAAAAATATTCATACATAGGCCTGATATAAGGTATAATATATGAAAGTCTGTTTTTTTTCTTTCCTGTATTTATAGGTTTCCATTGTCTTTTTACCCCCTGCCATAGATCTGAGAAAATCACTATATTAAAGTAACTATTAATTTCTATAAAATTTTAATCAGCATCATGAAAATGAAAACTAATGCATCTGTGCTTTCAGTTAAATTGAAGAAGCTAGGCTTTAATATGTATATTTTCTCATACTGTTTATTCCATGCATCCTAATATTTACTATCATAAAAGATGGAGACCAGATTAGAAGTGTGTTGTACATTAGTATCTCTCCATTAATGGTCATTAGGAATGAGAGACATGTCTATCATTTCCTCCCTTTTCCTTGCCCTTTTTATTTCTTGTTGCTTTCCAAATATCTTACCGTGTTCACCCCAACATGCACTTTGAAATTTACTGCCAATCATTATAGTCACTGTGACTGAGAAGATGCAGAAACTCAGAATAGTGACTTTTCAGTCACAAAAGTCAGTTGGAGTCAGAATATTTCTAGAAAATGAGCCACTTAGACCTTATCTTAAAAGAAGATAGCCAATAACTGCTGTACGTTCTAAGAGATGCAGACCAGGAATTCAGATGTAAGACAAGATTGGAGGAAAGACATTTTTTTATGAGAGATCTTTGACCATTTTCAATTTAGGAAGAATACAAGGCATAATGCTGTCAAATTAGACATATCTTTAGACAAATGCAATGTTTCATAAATAGTTTGGCTTCCTCTGATTTCGTTTTGGTGACAACTGCATATCTCCTCACTTACTAATTAATGAACTGCAGTGTTTTTTCCCCTCAGTAGAGCTTCTTCTCACTAGAATATTATTAGCTTCTGTTTAGTTATCATTTGAATTTTTTAGAAGTAATATATAATTTTAGTACCTAGGTCATGAAGAAAATACTACCTTTTTTTTCTTTTTTAGAAAGAGAGAGAGAGAATGCAAACAGGACAGCAGAGGGAGAGAGGGTGAGAGAGAATCTTAAGCAGGCTCCATGCCCAGCACAGAGCCGGATGTGGGGCTCGATCTTATAGCGCTGCCATCATGACCTAAGCTGAAATCAAGAATTGGATGCTCAGTCTACTGAGCCACCCAGGCACCCCAGAAAATACCACATTTTGAAATATGATGTCTTTGAACTCTGTTCTTTTATTAAGATGCTATTGGTCTTTTCCCACATCTCTTTTACAAGGTGGTTCACCCAGCCCCCAAAGCTCTAAACATTGGACAATAATAACCTACAGTTGCCCTCTTTTCCAGAAAATTGTTCCTAGCCAAACAGGAATATGCCTTGAGCAGCTAAAACCCTCCCTAACAACACCTCCTTGCAGTCCATGGAAAATGACTAGTTTATACGGGAGTTCAAAGGGCCAGCCCCCTTGACTGAAGCTGGGAGCAGCCCTGGGTGCAATGATGATCCAGAGGTGCCCCTAGGATCAGAATGAAGCTAGTCCAGAGACCACAGTAATCTCATTTTCTTTCTTTTACCTTATGTAGCTTCTCTCCTTCTTTTGTGTGAGATTTAATAAGTCACTTGAACAAAAATCTACATTTCAAGGACTCCTGGGTGGCTCAGTTGGTTAAGCGACTGCCTTTGGCTCAGGTCATGATCCTGCAGACCCGGGGTCGAGTCCCACATCGGGCTCCCTGCTCGGCAGGAAGCCTGCTTCTCCTTCTCTCACTCCCCCTGCTTGTGTTCCCTCTCTGACTGTGTTTCTCTTTGTCAAATAAATAAAGTATTTAAAAAAAAATCTACATTTCAGGTTCTGTTTCTTAGGCATAATATAAAAGTGCCACTGGGTACTCTACCTACAGACTTGCTCATAATAGCATCTTTACGTGCTTGACCACAAAGAACCCATAAGCTACAGAAATATGTATTCAAGTCATCTCCAAAGCTATTATTGTACAGTAAGGGCAACTTACCCCTTCATGTCTCACAAAAAGGGAAATAAATGCTAAATACTACCTAACATTTCTGAACTTTCCACTATGATTTTGTTGTTATAATTTTGGAATAAGGCATATTTCCCCATTGTACATATCATGGCATAGTATAACTATAGTGTATACTGCATATAGTATGTAATGTGCAATATATTGCAAATTAAATATCTATTTTATTATTATTATCAGTTAATAATCAATACTCCAGGTAGCTCAAGATGAAGGCAGAATGCTATCTGTTGTTGAACTATGTGATAAGTATATAGTATTTCATCTCTTACAGTTTGGGTATTTACAGAAATGTTACTGAAATATGTATAATCAAAGTATATCTCTTTATTTGTACATAAACAAAAGTCTATATAATATTATATACTAATCTGGAATTAGCGATGGCCTAAGAGCTTGAGATAAGGGACTGAACTTAGTATTTAGATTATTTTACAAAAAGCATACAGTACTTTTATAAATTTTAAAGACCCATGACAAAAAAAGGGAGAGACTTCCAATAGGGATTTTGTATGTTCTCCACAACAGACTAACTGTTGGGCTGCTCAGTGGGCAATGTTAGTATCCTGTGAGTGATGTACAGGGTTGAAATCTATCATTTAACAAAATATGGAATAACAAAATGGAATTTTAATTTTATATCTCACAGGTATAACTTGTCCTTTTGAAATGTTAATGAATTAATAATAATAACATAACAAACCAAGAGAATGGAAAATCAGACCTTATTACAATATTAATTACATATGTGACTTGGTCCCATTTTGAACCCATTCTAAAATTATAAGATTCAATCAATCAAAAACTTTGGATACTTTCTTATCAAACACTCAACTGGAATGCACTCTAGAAACAGTGGAAGGATCCTAACTATAAATATTCATGTGTTTTTTCCTTTTCTCCGCAGCAAGGTGAATCCAGCTGATTGTGTAGACATGGTTTGTGATGCCAAAAGGAAATCTTTTCTTAGAGATATGGATGGTTCCTTTCTGGGAAATCCTGGTTCAGTGATACCTCAAGCAGAATATGAATGGAATGGAAATAGTCAATTTGGAATTGGAGACTACAGGATTCCTAAGGTGATGCTCACGTTCCCAAATGGCAGTAGAATTCCTGTCACTGAGAAAGCACCTTACAAAGGTTCGTTGGATATTCTTCTGTTAGTCCTCAAGTTTATGAAACAAAATATATCTTTTATTTTTAATAATTGGGGTAATCAACCAATAACATATTTTCTACTTACTGATCTTACATAACATATTTTCCACTTACTAATCTTACATAACATATTTTCTACTTACTAATCTTACATAAAAGAAGAAGTACATGGATGTTTTTGGAGAGATTGCTTTTCCTTGTTAAAATGTATATACTTGTTTCTAGGAATTATTAGAGATTCAACCTGTAAATACATTCCACAATGGCAGAGCTATCGGTGCTTTGGGATGGAATATGCAATGATGGTTATTGAAAGCCTGGATTCTGACACAGAAACTCGAAGACTCTCACCAGTGGCTGTTGTGAGCAATGGTTACATTGATCTCATTAACGGTATGCATTCAGTGTAAACAAACTCATGGTTACTCAAAGCATTCACTATTTATTACTTGCATGAAGACCTCTCACAAATTATTTACCACATTGAACTAGCAACATCAGAACTGCTTTTCCTTCTGCTTGTAAGAAAAGATCTATGTCTTTAAAAAAGGGGGGAGGGGCACCTGGGTGGTTCAGTTGGTTAAGCAACTGCCTTCAGCTCAGGTCATGTCCTGGAGACCGGGGATGGAGCCCCACATGGGGCTCTCTGTTCAGCGGGAAGCCTGCTTCTCCCTCTCTTACTCCCCCTGCTTGTGTTCCCTCTCTGGCTGTGTTTCTCTCTGTCAAATAAATAAATAATTTAAAAAAATAATTAAAAAAAAAAAAGTAAAAATCTATGTGCGGGAGGGTTGTTTGATGCTTCAATAGATTCCTTATTAGAAAACCAGGATAGTTATTCCAAATTAACCATTAGAAGAAGAGGAGAGTTATTCCTTGACTGATCTTCATACCTATATTAATAAGGTGGCATAAATATTTTAAGAAAAAATTGGCCCAAGTGTCTCCAAAAAGACAACTTGTCTTACAAAAATTAAAACACAGATAGTGTGCTATTTGGAATACTTGAGCAGGTATTTTCAGCCTTTTTATTTTTGTGAATCCTTCTAAATTTAATCTTGAATCAGTGTGTTTTGGGGTTTTTTGTTTGTTTTCATTCCTGATTCCTTTGACTGTCAAGAACATCTTGGCAAGCTCCAGAGTCTAGGCTCCTTACATTCTGGTCATGGGTGACTCTAGTAGAAAGGGAAGGCAGTGGTCGCCATAAGAATTCAGATCAAAGGGCACCTGGGTGGCTCAGTTGTTAAGCATCTGCCTTCATCTCAGGTCATAATCCTTGTCCTGGGATCTAGCCCCACACCGGCTCCCTGCTTGGTGGGAAGCCTACTTCTCCCTCTCTCACTCCCCCTGCTTGTGTTCCCTCTCTAGCTCTGTTTCTCTCTGTCAAATAAATAAAATCTTAAAAAAAAACTCAGATCAACTTAGGAATCCAGGACTTTTTGAATAAATAAGATGAACTTCTAAGAGTTGCAGGAACTAGAGGGCAGGGACTCATTGTCTTACCCAGAAATAGTACGGTGGGTTCAAAGATTAGTCCTTAAGAAGGCTTAAGAGTCTTTCCAGTGCTGAAGGGGCCTATAACCTGGATTAGAAAGATTTCTGTGCCCTGCAGTGTCAAAACATGGACTGAACTATCCTGAGATTCAATAAGAGCCAGTACCCACAAAAATATGCATTTTAAAAAATATGTTAGCAGGGAAATTAAAGAACAGACAAAGAAATGGTGATATGCAAAAAAAAAAAAAAAGTGTTAAAGAGAATAGAATGAACTAAATAATTTGGGTGTCTCAAAGTTACATGATTCCAAGTCTCTCTTCACTTCTGTTGCCTGCAACATGCAATTTGCCTGGTTTCTCTGGACCACAATCAACCGGATTTCAAGGGCTGCCTTTCAGATCTTTCAGATCTGCCTTTCAGAGAGCTTGTGGGAAGAACTTTAGACCAGTCAGCGTGAATAATGGAGTTGTTTTCAAATTACTCTGTTTTGTATGCTGGAGAAAGATTTTAGTCTATTTATTTTTATATTTTTCTTTTCTGAAAAGCAATACAAGCTTTCCACTTATAACAGTGACATGACATTTCTCTTAAAAATAAATTTAAATTTTTAAAAGTGGCTGTCAATCTAAAGAAAAGTCTTAAGTAAATGATAGCAGGATTGCAACAATTATGATGTTGAAAGAATTGCTGAAGCATAAGATGCAACCACATTAGATTGGGAGAAAAAATTCCCAAGGTAAAAGTTATTGAATACCACTAAAGTTTCCTTTAAAATTTTAATACTAAATTTCATTTATTTTAAAAAAATGGCTTTCGCTACTCTAAATTTTTCATTTTATACATAGATATTTCTTTCTGTTTTCAAAACTCACAAAGAACGTTTATTTAAATATAGAATTTACATCTTGGATGTGAGGAGAAAGTTGATATTATACTTGAGTTTCAGAAATTTATATTGATTTAAAATTTGATTGAAGTTTAGTTATAAATATTGATAAGAATTCCAAGTATGCCAGGAAATTGAGCAAAGCTAATGAATAAATACATCAAGAAAATTTATTTCATATCTCACTCAATGTTTTATAATCCCAGTCACTTTAAAACTGAAGTGAAATAGAGAACTTTGCTATGACAGTCATGCTATGCCTGTTCTGGAAATGTCTGGATTCAGGTAGAAAAGCACCAACCGTCTTTGGCTTTTTAGAGAGTGTATTAGAGTGTTATTTCTCTGATTGCATCAGTTCATTAATGAAGTTAACCCTCCAATGGTGCCTATAATCAGTCTTCAACAAAAATATATTAAAATAACAATGGAGGAAGATTAAAGACTTCATAAAAAGCAAACGTAAGAGTTTGTCAAATTTACAAATTAACTGATGGAGAAATGAGTGAGTGAAAGAATTAACGAATCCTTACAAATGTCTATGTTTCCAAGTACATAGTTTTTAATCAATTAACTCTGTAACCTCATATTTCTCACTAAAGAGTCTGAGAAAGTTGGTTTCTCCACTAAACTCACATTTGATAGGTAGTATTTTCTTTCTTACCATATGGCCTGGGGTTAAATATGATTGTTGAAGTAGCGAATCATATAAACCTACTGTTTCCTTCAAGAACCCTTCCAGTGAAGATTCAACACATTAACTTACCTTTCTAACCCTACAGGTAAACAAATAAGGGTAGTAGGAAGGAGTTCCGTCCTGTGGTCTTTTTAAGCCAGGGATAGATGGATGGACGGATAATGGATGTAAATGCTGAACTTGACCTTGCAATTTATTTTTAATACAATTACTCTTCAGACTTTTGCTAAGTAATATTCATAATATGGAATGTGAACTTTCACTTATATGGCATTAGGCCCACAGGATCATGGCTGGTGTGCTGGATACACATGCCAGAGAAGACTGTCCTTGTTCCATAGCATTGTGGCTCTGAGCAAATCTTACGAAGTTTACTTCACTGGCACCAGTCCTCAGAATCTCCGGCTGATGTTGCTTAATGTTGACCATAGCAAGGTAACACAAGATAGAAATGATTTCTTGAGTTATTGATGTTGGTTATTGAGCTCTATTTCTATATGGTAAGGATTTATCTCCTCCCCTGTGCTCTTGAACATTGTCACAGGGATCATCAGGGCACGACTAAAAATACTGTTAATCCAGAAGGTTTTCATCAACCTGAGAACATATATGCATACCACACACCTTTCCCCCATCATGACAGTGAGGCCTGTGATTTGTGTGATTGGCAGCAAAGCTGAACTTTTATGTAAAAGTAATGCGTACCCAGAATTGGTCACTGGAATTATATATTTATTTTTCCATGATGCTATTTCTATATTTCAGGAATACATCTTTGTAATTTACTTCAGTGATCACAGCATGTTATTTTAAGTATCTTCAATTATAGCAGATCTTTGCTATGAACTAAATTCAGCTGAGACAGTTAAGTTTATATATACTATGTCAGTGGGAAAAGAGTATGAGGTTAAACAATAGTCTCATAACTGAAATTTTTTTTCCAAGAATATGAGACTCAAAAGTCCCAGAGTATTAGGAATGTGAAGAAAGTGTGTAGATAAGATGAAGCAGAGAGAATAATAGCAAAGAGAGACACACCTACCCCTTCTCAGATGATAGCAATCTCATCCTTTCATTTGCTGGAGATAAAACCTTGGCCCTGTTCTGGATTCCTCTCTTTGGGTCATATTCCTTACCCAGTCCATCTGCAAATTCTGTGGAACCTCCCTTCAAAATATCCAGAATCTGGCCACTTCTTACCATCGTCACTGCTACCACCTACTTGAGCCAACATTATTTCTTCTCTGGCTTAAGGCAATTGGCTCCCAGTCCTCCCAGGGCTCTGCTTCTGCCTGCTGTATTGTCTGTTCTCATCTCAGTAGCCAGAGAGAGACCTTCAAAATATAAGTCATACCAGGTCACTGCTTGCCTCAAATGCTGAGTAATTTCCCCACTGGGCTTGTATAAGAGCCAGAGTCCTCACATCCTTAGCCCTCTGACTTTGACTCTTTCAGCCACACTGAGCTCCTTGATGTTCCAGACCTCCCCACACCTGTTACCACTTGGACCTATGTTCTAGATGTTGAATCTGTCTGGAACATTCTGCCCTAGGTGGCTAATTCCCCCTCCTCGGAGCATCCCCCTGCAACTGCGTTCCTCCAACAGGCCTAGACTTTTCACCCCACGTCATTTGGCTCTCCCAGTTGTTCATACTCTGATTCACCTTTCCTTTTTTCTATAACACTTAACCACCTTCTAACATGCTTCATATTTTTCTTAGTATTGCTACTATTTATTTGTCTCTTTACTCACACTAGAATATAAGCTCAAAGAGAGTAGGAGCTTATGACATCTCCTGGAATATGGCCTAGTTTAGAAAGGCCCTCAATTTTTAATTGGAAGAGAATATTTTTACTTTTAAAAATAACTACAAAGTAGCATGACTATTAATGTCCTGAGCCTCCGAAGATGATCTCAAGGTTCCAAAACTATGTATAGCTTATTAGACTCCTTATTAATTTCTCTCTTCCCTTGTAAAAGCTAGTCTCCTTACTTTATGATTATATCAGTAGCATGAGATGTAAGGAGTATAAACATGGAAAATGAAAAAAATTGAACCAGAGAGTATAGTTATTTTGATAAATTTTTAATCAATCTGACTACCAAATTTGTCTCAGAGGTAAGCATTTTTCTAACATTAACTTTCTGTTGTTGCATTATAAAGCACTGTTAAATTTCCTGTTTTCTCCTGCCCCTAGAGTTGAAAACCTGTATTGGAACTTTGGTATCTTTTAAAGGAAATGCTTCTTTTAGAGATACTCCATTAATAATTCTTTCTTATGTTATGCTTTACTACTGAGAATCATCTCTTAAGAGTTAAGTTATAACATCTGTACGAATGGTTGAATGTAAAGCCATTTAATATTTTAATGAGTATTTATCATCAATCCATAAAACATAGTTCTACTATTTTACAGAAGGTATATATAGTTGAAGGACATTTTTAAGTGCTAAACTCTAAATACTCTGTTTCACTGTTCTTGTAAGAAACAAAAGTGTTGTTTATTTTTAACAGGCTGTAGTGGTAGGAATTTTTTTCCCCACAATTCAGCGTTTGGATGTCTATGTGAACAATGCATTGGTTTGCCCCAGAAATACAGTATGGAATCTTCAACAGAACTACTGTGAACTTAATAGACATCTATACACAGGTATTTCATCAGAAAAATAAAGTAACCATTACATATGTACTTAATTATGTATAAAACTATTTGTAATGTTTCATTATTAATACTTTTAGTTCTTAGCCATTGATGAACACAATGGAAGGTATTGCTAGTCACCGTCTACCAAATTCTAAGATGTGTTCATTTATGACTTATGTGTCTTGAGAGATTACTCCTGATGGAACTCTTATGTACCTGGACACATGCAGATATAATCTTTGTGTATCATGCACATTTCTTTTCCCCCGGAGAACATTTATATTCTACATGTAGTTCAGTTATTCCTATGTACACAAGAGACTTGGCTTAGAATTTTTACCGTCTCAGCTTTACTTCTGTTTCATAGAGGTCAGAGCCAAAATTAATTGGCAGTTACCAGAAGTATTGGCAAGAAAACTAGTATAACATCAACTGAACATAATGAAATCATATAAAAAAAACACTGTATTTAAATGAAATATATGGAAAAGGCTAAACTTACCCACTTACCAATATTTGCAAAACCAGGAGAGCCTGGTGGTGGGTACTGAGGGCACCTATTGCATGGGCAATGGAAATCCTTTTCTTAAGAGCGTCCTAATAAAGCCAATACATTCCATTCCTCGTGTGCTCTTGTCATGCTTAGATGTGCCCCATAATCTAGGTTAACAATTATATAAATATGTGCTGTAGATCATAACATCAGCTAGATGTGGGAGTATGGATGGATAACCCATATTCATTACAGTCTATGGAGCCAGTCTTATTCCAACTAATAGTCTGACTAGCTAGTTACTGTGTGCCAGGCACTGTTCTAAGTGCTTTGTAGATAATAACTCATTGTTACTATATTTTTTTTCAAAGATTTTATTTATTTGACAGAGAGAAACACAGCTAGAGAGAGAACACAAGCAGGGGGAGTGAGCGAGGGAGAAGCAGGCTTCCCGCAGAGCAGGGAGCCCAATGCAGGGCCCGATCCCTGGACTCCGGGATCATGACCTGAGCCGAAGGCAGTCACTTAACCAACTGAGCCACCCAGGCGCCCCACTATATTCCAATAACAACCTTAGGAGCAAGGCACAGATGAGTAAACTGAGACACAAGGAAGTGAATCAATTTGCTACATTTCTGCCTTAGCTCTGAGAACTACCATAACAAAATACTATGAAATGAGTGGCTTAAAAACGGAAGTTTATTTTCTCACAGTTCTGGAGGCTAGAAGTATGAGGTCATGGTGCTAGTAGGGTCAGGTTCAGGTGAAAGCTCTCCTCCTGGCTTGCATTTGGCTGCCTTCTCACTGTATCTTCACATGGTGGACAGAGCAACAACCGGCTATCGATATCTCTTTTTATGAGAGCACTGATCCATCATGAAGTAACCCCCTCCTCTAAGGGTAATGACTTGTCAAAGGCCTCATCTCTGAATACTCTTACATTGGGGATTAAGGCTCTAACAAGTGAATCTGGGGGAGGGGTCACAATTCAGTCCATGTAATATAAAGGTGGTGAGGGCAGAGCAAGGCCTAGAAGGCTGAAATGTAAACCCGTTTCATTGGTATAAAATCCCTCTGAGGTATTTTAGTATGTACTTCATTTGTATTATATATTTTTGTCCTTAGTAAAAATAGAAGCACTGAACTGTAAATGCTCCTTAAGAGTTGATATATAGCACTGCATAAACTAGATGACAATTAAAGTTACATTTATATTTTTAAATTACCAAATGCCTTTGGTAAAGGTTTTAAAATTCTGAACATGTAAACAGTGCTACCAGTATAACATAGGCTCCTGAGTTCATAATTGAATTTTATTTCTCAATTATACTGTATCTATAGCTAATTGTTTTAAAATAAATGTAATGTGTAATGATGATTAATGGTATTATTTAAGAGGTTGACTTTAATTTTGCGTTCAGTTCTTAATTTGTTTTTGTTTTTAATGTGCTTACTTTCCTATAGAAGAATAATGTTGAATTTTTTTTCAGAATTTCCTACCTTTAAACAAATATTAAATACTACATGGTAATTGTGATAACATAGATATTTTTAACTGTGCTGTTTTGGCTTTCTTTCCTTCATAGAGCAATTCCTTCCTAACCTGAACTCCACTGTCCTTGGTGAAAACTACTTTGATAGAACCTACCAGATGCTTTACCTTTTGGTCAAAGGAACTACACCTGTTGAAATCCACACCACCGCAGTCATATTTGTTTCTTTCCAGTTACCTGCTGTAACAGAAGATGACTTCTATAGCTCTCATAATTTGGTTAGAAATCTTGCCTTGTTCCTAAAGATACCAAGTGACAAAATCCGTGTCAGCAAAATAATGCGAGGGGAGAGTCTGCGGAGGAAGAGATCCATGGGACTCACAGTGGAACTGGAGATTGGAGATCCTCCCCCTCAGTTCATAAGCAATGATACTGCAGGTATGAAGAGTAGACATTTGAGCTGGAAGAATGTAATACCAGATCCACATCCACAAATAACCCTATCGGGGCCTGGTAAGCCTGGCCTCAGAAAGTCCCGCCAACCCCATATCCATCCTGAACCCTGTAAGGGCCTAGAGACTCTTTTCCCTACTCTACTCCTGTAATCCCCAAATATTTTGGAATTATGAAGGAACTTTTACCTCTATTTCTTTATTATAGCAATTAGTAAATTCAACAAAAGGCTTTGACCTAATATAGAAGACTTGAGAGGTGAGCTAAGTAATTGACCTTATAGCTGTGAGATTAAGCATGAGAACAGTCAGTCACCAAAAAGAAGAAGGTAAGAGTGGTCAGGTCTAAAGAGGTAGTTGGTATAAGTGGTGCATTCGAAGAATTGGAGAAGGTCTGACTGGTCTGTGGTGGCAGGAGTCAGGAGGGGTGAGGTGGTGGAGGTGAAGTGGAGAGGTAGGCAGATGCTAGATCAGGGGAAACCAAAAGAAGCTCTTTTTTCCATAAGCTAAAAGGATTGTGGATATTTCCCCAAGGAATGAGTAGACCTTTGGGAGATTCTGAGCTCTAGTAAAGTCACCAGTTTACCCTAACAAATGCAATATGTAAGAATATGTTCTATCTTTAATTCCTATGACTGATTCATTTTCCTCTGTCCCTCTCTCTCTACATCCCCCTTTTGTAGGTATCAGAGATAAAAAATTAGCTCACCTGTCCCATCAGAGGTATCTTTGTTCCTTAGAGTGACTCAGTTTGGGCATTTGGGTAAATGTTCAGCCCTTCAGATTTTTCCTTTCCACCTGCTTAAGCTGGTATCAGAATACCAAGGGAGCATTCCAGTCTTCATACCCCCATGTTGCCTTTTGTTTTCATAGTCTCTGCTACCAGGTAGGTGGTCGTCTCTGCTCTGCACTGCACTCAAGCTTCTCTGGAGGTAAACTGAACGTTCCTGGCCACTTGGCATCTATCCCTGTCTGCATTCCCAACCGTGCCATTTTCTCCAGTAGTCAAGCACAAGTCTCAACTAGGCATGCCCATCTCCAAAAAAGTGAGACCTACATCCCTGTCAGAGGAAGATTACCATCCACTTAATGAAACATAACTTCAAGGCCCTATGCTTGTACAAGTCATAGGAAGGACTTGGGAGAATGGGTCATTTAATAATGTGACCCAGTCATTGTTACTATCAAAGTTGCAGAAGTAAGACTTTTCCTCATTCTTTTTCTTGAAGAGAGCCTCCAAACTGTATAAATTTCAGATTCAGAAAATCTGGATCTGCCTTATTTCTGTCCAGAATCTATTTCTTTATTCCCCGGGGCTCTCTCACATATCAACCCGGGTACTGGGTGAAGTTCTAACCTTCTGCCTTTAGAGGTCATCACTCATGACCTCAGGAGGTTTGCTTCTGAGGATTGACCCAGTGTACCTATCACAGACTTTTTCTGGAATTCTACAAGCTAGGCAGACAGAGGTTCTTCCCTTATAGATGTAAACCTGTGGAAAGGCTTTCTGGACTGGACTTGTTGAAGGAAATATGAATTATAGGCTTGTGTTTTAACAAAATCTCCCATGATGTTCTCTAAGTACTTCCAAGTACTTAGAGGATCAGGGCTTTTGACTCAACACAGTTGGTTCATTTATTCTAGGAGTTCTAGTGCTTCCATGGTACATATATAGATTTCTCACCAGCTCTTAGAAATTCTTAGTAAACCCTTACATGTAGTGGGGTTTGGCCATGTAGTCACTCAGATGTCCAAAGAAACTGACTTATTTTCTATGTGTGATCTATATGTGATCTCAGTTTCTTTGCACACAACCTCCTCCATCCCCTTATCCCCTTTAAGCAGTTTTATCTTGTTAGATTTATCCAGACAGGTATAAGACAATCTAAGAACATGGAGATGGGGGCAGTTGGAGGCAGTCATGCAATGGCATATTTCTCAAACATATTCTGGGTTAGGGTTTCAAGTCTCAAGAAAAGTCCTATAACTTGGTGTAGAGGTATTTCATAGCAAAATATTGGGCAGTGGCAAGGAAGGGGTGCATGTATGAATACTGTTGGCTTTCCACGGCCTTTGTATGGGTCAGGATATCCAGGAGTTCCAGATGTTGTAGAAAGGGGTTACTGGGGGCGCCTGGGTGGCTCAGTTGGTTGGGCGACTGACTTCAGCTCAGATCATGATCCCAGAGACCCAGGATCGAGCCCCACATTGGGCTCCCTGCTCTGCGGGAAGCCTGCTTCTCACTCTCTCACTCCCCCTGCTTGTGTTCCTTTTCTGGCTGTGTTTCTCTCTCTCTCAAATAAATAAGTAAAATCTTTATTTAAAAAAGGGGGGGTTACTGAAGTACTGAGGGGATCTCTGGGTAAATAGAAATTGGTCAGGAGTAAAAGCTCTTCAGGTTAAGGGCTTTGGTTTCTTAAGGTGGCAGTCAGCAGAAATGGATGCCTTCACATGTCAAGTGGTCGGAGAAAACCTGTTAACGGTATAGGCAGGTCAGGCCCACCACGTTGCACCAAAAACCAGTGACGTGGTAGCAGTCAGTGGATATGAAGCCCCTTTTTTACCTGCTACTTCTAGGTCACATGAACCCTCATCCCTGAGAAACCATTTCGAGAAGAGTAGAGGTAAGGAGTGGGGCAGAGAAGAATAAATCTGAAAGACTAATCATTTATGCAGAGGGTCTGAGTCAACCCAAACAGATGTGTTGAACTGACAGGATTGAAATTCCCTAAGACCATATTTTTCAAAGTGTTATGTGAGATCAGCTGCCTCCTTCTTCCAGGACATGCTGAGCTTCATGGTTTAGCCTTCGTGGAGGAAATGCAATGCTCATAGTCCTCAAGGCAGGACTCTGGATATAGAAGGTACTAGATAACTAGGCAGGAACTGTTGTCAAGGCTTATAGTACACCAAAAAGATCCTGGATACAGTTTTTTTTTTAAAGATTACTCAAACTACAATGTAGAGAATGGAGTGGGAGAAGACAGAGAATGGATGCAAGAAAACCAGTTTAAAAACTGTTTTAGTAAATAAGGGCTTCAATTAGGATTTAAATAGCGGGGACAGAGAGCTCTAGAAACTGGTAACTGATTATATGGTGCGGAGAAGAGATGAAATAGAAGGCATCAGGTAAAAGTACCAGGCTCTGACAAATGAGTATGATGAATTAGAGGTGCCTCTTAGGTATGGAGCACAGTGGGGCCAGTAAGTGTACGAGGGTCTGCCAAGCTAGACAAAGGCAAAAAATACTGCCTGTTGTGTTAAAATTAATTTTGAAATTCATCAACGTCTAGAGGAAGCAACAATTTGTGAGTAATGTAGTGTTAACTTCAGAACTTACATCATGTAAATTCGATCCTTACATGTATAACACAATATACATCATGTTAATTATCCTTACACTCCAAAATCAAAACTTTCTTTTTAAAAAATGGTACATGGTGATAGACTTGCATGATGGTGCTTCACTCCTCAATAAAGGATGGCATGGGAAAGGATTAAATTAAGAGACATATATGTTTCCACTATGCCTTCATTCACTTTTTTTGTATCTATTTTAATTGCACTTTAAAACATACTCTACTGAGTTCTCCATTTTCCTAAGCTCATTCATATGACTATATTGAGCTCATGGGCGGTGAAAAAGCAACAGAATTCCAGAATGTGGATAGAGCCATGCAAAAAACAAACAAACAAACAGACAAAATGAAAAACTCTCATAAAATCTTATATTCTTATAACTTGTATGTCATATTGTTTCCCCATAGGTCAGATGAACTTATCTGAACTTCAAAAAATCGCTGGGTCTCTTGGACAAGCTGTAATTTCAGGAAAAATCAGTAATATCCTTGGATTTAATATCTCTTCCATGTCTATTACCAATCCTATCCCTAGCCCAAGTGATTCTGCCTGGATTAAGGTAAAAAAAGACAACTAGAAAAATGCATCTTAGGTATTTAAAACATTGTTGCTTATTTCTTCTTTTAATTCTTTATAGTTTAATACAATAATTTAGAGGGCATGTCTTTCTAATTAATGTTGGCTCTTTTTTTAATGGTGTAACTAAGATGATAACTAGTTGAAAAAGGAGTATATTTTCTAAAAAATATTTATTGGTATGAAATATGCTTTGCTTTGAATATTTGTAACAGTGCTTCATGAATTTGATCAGAGAGAATATTGTAATAAAATTAACTTCACCTCTTGAACATATTTTTATACTTATTACATATTACACTTAGCCTAGCTAAGATGAATTTGCTTCTTATTGTAATTTATCATGTGAAAACCACTTCATCACTCGTGACCATTTATTTACAGGTGACTGCCCAACCAGTTGAAAGGTTTGCATTTCCCGTTCATCATATGGCCTTTGTGTCCTCGCTGTCAGTGGTCACTCAGCCCGTGGCAGCTCAACCGGGACAGCCACTTTCTGAGCAGCCTTCAGTAAAGGCGGTAGATTCTGATGTAAGTTCTAACTCAAAGTTTAGTTGAGTGAGGAAATTAAGCTATAAATTTTGGAGAGTAAGCCGACTTCAATAATCCATCCACCGGCAACCTGAGGATGACACTGCCTCTTAAAAGCTGGACTAATCCCTATGGATATAATCTTTCCCTGTTTCGAAGATGTTCCTTTTCAGTGAACTGATTCCAAGGCCCGCCCATATTTGTGGACTCCTTGTGTAGGGAAAGAAGCTCCTGCAGATTTAAAATTTGTCATCAAGCATTTTAAAAACTGAAGTTTCACACATCTTAAGAAAATAAACAAAGATGGAGAACAGGACAATTGAACTTTTGTACTACTTTTTTCTTAGGGTAATTGTATATCTGTTGGGATTACTTCACTGACTTTGAAAGCCATACTAAAGGACTCCAATAATAACCAGATCACTGGTCTGAGTGGAAATACAATAATCCCATTTAGCAGCTGTTGGGCCAACTACACAGACCTTACTCTACTTAGAACAGGTGAGTGTACTGTCTTGGATATGCACATATATATCCTTAAACAGGAAAAATTGTAATTGAATAAAGCATTCTATAGTACTCTGGTTAATAAATTAGACAAATTGGAACACTAGAGAGGCACCTGGGTGGTGCAGTTGGTTAAGCCTCTGACTCTTGGTTTTGACTCAGGTTGTGATCTTGTAGTTATGAGATCGAGCGCTGTGTCAGGCTCTGTGCTCAGCAAGAAGTCGGCTTGAGACTCTCTCTCCCTCTCACCTCTGCCCCTCCCATTTGTGCTCTCTCTTCCTCTAAAATGAATACGTAAACCTTTAAAAAAATTGGAACACTATATCTTGTTTCAGAAAATATGTCAAATAACATCTAGCTTATAAAAATATATTTAATATGCAAAACAAAGTAGAATTAAAACAAGCAATTAAGGAAATTAAACAAAATCTGAGGCTATGCTTCAAAATTGAATCATGATTCATATTTTTTACCATTTTTGGACTTCTGTAAGTTTTCACTAAATATGCATTACATTTATAATGAAAACAGTTAATACATAGATTTTTAAATTAAAGAAAAGGGAGCTTAAGATAGGCTCAAATAATTCTAATGCCCCATGCAAGAGTTCAGAGTTGGACTAAAGTGGGTTCTAGTCTTTCTGAAAGACAACGCAAAGGAGAAACATAAGCATTATCATGATTCCACAGTGCCCATCAGGTAAACAAACCAGTTGTTGTAGAGACTTACAACTTGCTCTGAGCTCAGAACAAATGTCCCCTGTGAGTGCTCATAAAGTATGAGTATGGATGAAGTAACATCTTCAACATTACAGTAAAATTGTCATAACTTCCACTGTGATGTTTCTTATATTGTCTTCATACAGGTTGATGGCATAACTTTAGTTGGTAAAAGTCTTTCTACTGAGCCCAAAACAGATTATAGAGTATCTAAAAGAGAGAAATGGATAAGATTCTTGTACCTGACACAGGTGTCGATTAATCTGTTACCATTAATCTGGGCTCATTTAAGACCTTTATATGACTTAACTTCTGAAAAATTATATTGGTTCTTCCCACTTCTTACCACCATTCTCTCACACATGTATACATACTAAAAGTCAAAATAAAAAGAGTAAAATAAGTAAAAGCAATTCCAATAATAGTCTGATTTTTTCATATTAACTAAATCTCAAAAGCTAAAATCATTCCCCTAAATATTTTTTCTTATTTTTGTTTTTTCTTGCATTGATGATGCCCAAAACACAAAAGTTTTGTCTGCCTACTAGGCAGCAGTATCTCAACCTAGTGTTTGATGGGACTCAAATGACAATGGGTCCTATGTTGTGCTCTTAGACAAGTACTTAGAGTGTCCTGTGCACTTGCTGGATAAGGGCAGAGCTGATTTCTTTAAGAGTCAGCCTAAATGGAGGTAGAATTAGGACCCTTTTCTGGGAAATGAGGCACTTAACAAGAACTCTAGGTGAGAATAAAGTTGCCCACTTCCCCATGAAGGTGGATCTAAAAGATGTCCAGTAGCAAAGACCCAAGCCAAAGACCATGTTCTTCAAACTACCTCTTCCAAATAGCAATGTTCCAAAATAACCAAGATCACTGGAGTGCTGAGGCAATACTACACTATAGGCTTTGGTGTTTTATTTTGATAACAAAATAGCATTATCCTTTTAGAGAGTAAATTTTCCTTCATAGTTCAAAGCTTCCCTTAGAATGTCTATCTGACCTACTATGGTGAACTGCCATTGCTTTTAGTCTCTTGCTTGCTTGCTTGTCCACTGTCTTACTTTCTTACTGTCATCAAGTGTAGGGTATCAGTTCCCTGGTTATGTATAGTAAGGAAGACCAAATGTAGTCATCTCTTCATTATCTTTAGATCAGTTAGCTAGTTTATAGATTAACAACTCTAAAATTGTAATAACAGCAAAGCACATGAGAAAAATTAAAAAGACATCATTTTTGTAACTCTTTCTAGTAGATAGCCCCCCCCTCAGTTACTGCATGTGGGAAATCCCCCTGTGGATTAGAGGGGAACCTCACAGTGTGGTCCCATACCCTCTTCTACTTATAGCTCAATAAAAAGCAAATCAGGGGCCACCGGATAGAGGAGGTATGGGTTGTGGTTTCTGACACAGAAAAAGGGGATGTGAGAATGAGTTAAGAAAAAGGTAGAAGAAAAGAAATTAGTGAATAGCTGAGACTGCATCTCTTGGTGACCTGGTTAAAAATAGTATTACTACTGGATAATCACATTTGGACCATATTTACCTCGCAATCTATATGGTATACAGTGCTTGTTTATGTTCTTAGTAACAAACCAGCCCCAAATCTAATGACTCAAACAACAACCATGTCACTTGCTCACAATAGTATGGGCCAGGAATTTGGGCAGGGATGGCTCCTCTCTGCTCAATGATGTCTGGATTTTCAACTGGATTACCTTGATTGAAGTCATATCCCCAAGGTTTTGATTTTGGATTTTAGCTTCAGTTCTCCTGCATGGATTGGCATCACCACAAGGTTCTCTTGGGCTTCCTCCTAGTACCGCAAAACAGAACAAAACGAAACAAAATGAAACACCCTAAATTCTTTACACAGAAAAATCATTAAGAAAAAATACACCTGCTGCAAAAACTCAGTTTTTTTTCAAACTGAAATAAAGGAAAGACTTAAATATGCCATTGTTATGGATTGTGATGGTGGCAAAAAATTCTGTAGAACAGTGACCATCCATCTTGAAAGTTATAGAATGCATTGCTATTGTTTGTGAACACACAGTGCTGTCAAGATCGAATTATATTCTTTGAGAAAGAGAGAAAGAAAGAAAGAAAGAAAGAAAGAAAGAAAGAAAGAAAGAAAGAAAGAAAGAAAAAGAGAAAGAAAGGAGGGAGGGAGGAAAGGGAGAGAGAGAGAGGGAGGGAGGGAGGGAGGATAGAAGAAAAAAACAAATGATTCTTTTTAAGGAAATAGAAAGAGAGTGGAATGAAAACCTCAGCATTGTGACAAGGATTGCAAACTCTATGTAGTAACTACTACTGATGATAGCAATAATCCTAGAAGAAATTATATCAAAGAAAAATATATTGGTTATCTCATGTTCAAAATTTGGAAGATTTAACTTATGGATTAAAAAGTATTTGGATGACTTTTTATGTTTCACACTCTGAGAATATCTAACAAGCTTCCTCAAACTTGTCTACCTGAGGTAAGAAGAAAGAAAGGGTCACAATCATACAATACAAAAAAATAGCATCTGACTTAAAGGAAATGTAGAAAGCAGTGAAATCGCTGAATCAAAATGGATTATGGGTATTTGTTGTACTATTCTTTCAACTCTTCTGTATATTTGAAACTTTTCAAAATAAAAATTTCAGTATCCATCCCCATCTCCCCCAACTGAGACTGAGGCTTCTCTACTCCTAGATCAAGTATCCAGGAATGGAGCAGAGGTTCAGTGTCTTCATTTCCCTTCCCTGCTGTTACTCCCTTCAAGCAACCTCTCTCTAGTCCTGGGCACTAAGAAGGCATCCCTAAGGAGCAAGTACTGATGCTCCAGAAAGAAAATCTACCCAGATTCCTCTTGCCCATGGTAGATGGGCAAATGAAACTCTAACTCTGAGATCTTCTTTACACTTACGTTTATACTTAAACTAATCTATTTGGGCTCAATTTACAAAAATACTTCATGAGGAATTATATAGTATTTTCATAACAATGAAAACCCAAGGGACTGAGTGAAAAACAAATCATAAAGAATGTCAGATTCTCTGGTCATTTTTCTTCCTAGGAAAAAATTATAAGATTGAATTTATACTGGATGATGTTGCTCGGGTGGAATCTGGGACTCTGATCCTCGAAGCACAGTCTGTGTCTGGTGGTGGTGGCACCAGTAGTAGCGGCAACAGTGACAGCAGCAATGGCAGAGCGTCAGCTGTGGGCACAGCTGCCCAGAGAATGGTTCCGGTGATGAGCTGTCTGATGGGTAGAATGTTGCTCTTGGAAGTATTTATGGCCACAGTTTTGATTTTGAACCTAGATCTAGGTAAGTATAGTTCATCTTTTCTGTAATGTATGTCTCTACATGCTGAGGTTCCAGTAATAGAGTCTGAGGGCATGACCCCCATGCATGGTACCACTGGGAACACAGAGACATGGTCTTGGCCATTGAGAAAGGAATCACTTCAATGGTAGAGATAAGATGACCCTATGGGAAATGCCATTCACATTACACAGTGGCACATGAGAATGTTGGGAATGGGAAGGTAATGTTGGACTATTTTTCAGTTACAAGGAGCAGAAACAGCTCGAATTGGTTTGGGCAATAAAGTGAATCTCATTTGACTGAGAAGTCCAGCTGTAGTGTGATTTCTGATTTCTGCTATAGCTAGACCTAAGGACTCACATGATATGATCCAAAACTTGTGTCTCTCCATCTCTTGGCTCCATGCTCCTTGGTGGAAGAGTCATTCGTAGGCAGATTCTTTACTAACCACCCCCCACCCCAGACCTCAGGGCAAGGGTAGCGCATGTGTCTTCATGTACATTCTACCCAACCAGCAGCTGATGCAGAAACTCTTTCTCAACTCTTTCAGCAAAATCCCAAAACAATATCATTGACCTAGATTGGTCACATATCCATTCTTGAGCCAATCACTAGGGCCACCGGATACTGTGTTCCAATTAGCCTGGCCTGGATCACATGAAGGGAAGTGCTGGGAATGGTAGTGGTATAGTTCCACAAAGGAAACACAAGTGCTAGTACCACAACTGGCAGGCAGACAAAGATGGTAACTATTAGGGATGTTCAAAGGAGGGACAGGTCCCTGTGGGTGACAATGGTTGGAATGACTGTTGGTGTCACTCCATCAAGAGCAGCACTTTATGGACAGGGTTATAAAAGATGAATAAAATGTGGATATGGAAGGGAAGGTACTCCACAACAGGGACATGATAGGAGCAAAGCAAAAAGTGGCAGTGAAAAAAAAATCTTCGACTATCCATGTTCAACATGGAATTCTCATCTCTTCCTTCCAAAGATGCTTCCCTTCCTGCTGCCTGATCCCAGGTAGTGCCAGTGTCATCTTTCTCATCTCTTAGGCTGATACTTCTCAGACTTCTCTCTTTCCTTCAAGCTCCACCTCCCGTCAGGGTGCTCCGGGGCCTCTACCTCCATCCATAATGTCACGTATCTGTTCCTCCATTAAAGTCTTGCTGCTCCACTTATAACTTTTTCCTTTTTGACAACCTCACCTACTACAATAGCCTCCTGAATTCCCTGCTTCTAAACCCCTCACTTTCAGCCTTTCTTCCATATTGTTGTCATACTTACCTTCTTGCAGGTTCATGTACTAATATATCATGTCAAATCCTCGAAGATTCCTTACTACATGCCAGTTACAATCAACCCGAGTCCCCTAAAACCAGTCTTGAAGGCTGCCTCCTGTTCCAGATCACTCCTAGAGAAAATGCTTGCTGTCCCACATATTCCCTCCATCTGGGATTTCCTCTACTCATCAGATCTGCTTCTTGTGCCATGTTGCCTGGCCCTGCTCAAAATCTCTCTCCTCCATCAGGTTTCCCTTCTTCCTTCCCACTCTCTGATCCATTTTATGCTCCTTTCCCTTGTTCTCCAGTTGTGCTTTGTTTCTACCATTATTATGGTCTTTCCTGTGGTGTACATTTACTTAACTTAGACATATTCAAATCTATTTTACTTACTAAATTGTGAGCACTCAGAAGATAAGACTACAAGCCATATTTATTATAGATGCTTTACTTGATTTTAACTCTCAAAAAGGAAATAAAACCTCAGAAGGAGATGATGAGTACGGATATTATAGGCAAATTGTAAAAAGCTTTGATTGGCAGATACTAATCAGTTTGCAGCTGATCTAACAGGGTAGGGGGAGATGGGAGAGTTTCTGACAGATTAATGAAATGAAATCATGACATAAGAAATACTGGTAAGATCTAAGAAGTTGAAACAGTTCTGGAGTTTGGTTGCACAGCACTGTGAACATATTTAATACTACTGAGCTGTCCACTTTAAAAATGATTAAAATTTTATGTTCTATTGATTTCACCCTGCTGAAAAATAAAATTAAGGGGCACCTGGGTGGCTCAGTTGTTAAGCATCTGCCTTCAGCCCAGGTCATAATCCTGGAGTCCCAGGTTTGAGCCCCACATCGGGCTCCCTGCTTGGGGGGAAGCCTGCTTCTCCCTTTCTCACTCCCCCTGTTTGTGTTCCCTCTCTAGCTGTGTTTCTCTCTGTCAAATAAATAAAGAAAATCTTTTTAAAAATAAATAAATAGGGGTGCCTGGGTGGCTCAGTTGGTTAAGCGACTGCCTTCGGCTCAGGTCGTGATCCTGGAGTCCTGGGATTGAGCCCCACATCGGGTTGCCTGCTCGGTGGGAAGCCTGCTTCTCCCTCTCTCACTCCCCCTGCTGGTGTTCCCTCTCTCACTGTGTTTCTGTCAAATAAATAAAATCTTAAAATAATAAATAAATAAATAAATAAATAAATAAATAAATAAATAAATAAAATTTAAAAGAATCAGTATTGATCTACATGGAACTAATACAGACCTCTAAATATCAAAAGATGATAAATATCCTAAGTTATAAGATATCCAGTTAGATTCTTACATTCGAGTGAAAATCAAAATTAAAAGAAGGATTAAGAAGAATTTGAGATGGCATAGTACTTTAAAAGGATACTGAAGAATTTCAAGGAATAAAAGCCAAGACTAGATTTTAAATTTAAATATAAGTAAGGTCAGATGAAGGGAAACATCAAGGCTTGTTCTGGGAGTGGCAGAACAAACTGGGGCTTCAAGAATAGTGGTCCAACAGAAAGGAATAATCCTTTCTCTCCTCTTAATGGCAGAAGTTAATTAGGAGCCAGCTGTGAGGGGTGAAGTGTGGTCTGAGGAGACTCAGTCCTGGCTTCTCGTAGCTGAACATGGAAGGGTGGGTTTGGAGCTAAGGGACCATAGGTAAATGAGGAGCACACAAGATATTGTATTTTTTGCAAGTTTTCTTATCTTCAGAATTCTAATAAAAGTCAAACCTGTTGTCCATCTTATAATAGCATGACAGGCATTGACTAAATTTGCTCTTTTCAGCAATATTAAAATGTAAAGTGTTAAGTACTGTATCTGTGCTATTTCTATCTCTCATTAAAGGTATTGCTTTGTCTAATTGTCTTCACTGACTTTCAGCATGCTTATTTCTGACAACTTTGGGATTTTATAAAATTCAGAAAATTCTATTTTCAAATCATTAGTAAATGATATTATTCCTGGTGTTTTCTTTAGGACTTTTTTCCCAAATAGAAAAGTCAATCAATGTCTTCTCCTTTGCTCCTAAATAATCTGTCATTCTTCAATGAAAACCTAAGGTGATTTAAACACCATTGTCCTAATCCATTTGGGCTGCTGTCACAAAATACCACAGACAGGGGTGCCTGGGTGCCTCAGTGGTTAAGCCTCTGCCTTCAGCTCAGGTCATAATCCCGGAGTCCCGTAATCGTGCCCCGCATTGCGCTGCCTGGGCTGCCTGCTCGGCGGAAAGCCTGCTTCTCCCCCTCTCACTCCCGCTGCTTGTGTTCCCTCTCTGGCTGTGTTTCTCTCTGTCAAATAAATAAAATTTAAAAAAAAAGAAATTAAAAAAAATATCACAGACTGAGCAGCTTATCAACAACAGAAATTTATTTCTCACAGTTCTGAAAGCTGTAAGTCTTGAGATCAGGGTGCCATCACCATTAGGTGAATGCCCACGTCTAGGTCACAGACTGTCCTTCACAGGCTGGAAGGGCCTAGGGAGCTCTGTGGGTCTCTTTTGTAGGAGCACAAATCCCATCACGAAGGCTCTACACTCAGGACCCAAGGGCCTCCCAAAGGCCCCACCTCCAAAGACCATCTCACTGGGCATCAGGTTTTCAACATAGGAATTTTTTAAAAATATTTTATTTATTTATTTCATAGAGACACAGCAAGAGGGAACGCAAGCAGGGGGAGTGGGGGAGAGAGAAGCAGTCTCCCTGCTGAGCAGGGTGTCCAATGGGGGGCTTGATCCCAGGACCCCAGGATCATGACAGACCCTTAACTGACTGAGCCATCCAGGTACCCCTCAACATAGGAATTTGGGGGCGGGGAGGGGAGGAAATGCAGTCACACCATACTATTAATGAAATGCAGTGCTTGGATTTTTATAACTTTGCATTCTAAATTAACAATATCCTATTTGTAAGACAGTCACAAAATTCCAGTAAATAAAATGGCAACTTTGAATGTGAAAAATACAAAGCTTTTGTGCCATTATTCTCCTTCCCTAGTTCTACAAAAAGAATGCCTTACTTATTCTAAAAGTACCCTGGTAAACTTTGAAATACTAATTTTTAAATAATACTTTTGCCCTATTAACCATGCCATGAAATATTAGAAGTGTTAAATGAATGAAACATATTTTAAACCACACTGGATGTTACTACCACTTAAAAATATATTTGTATTGTTTTCACTTTTCAGGATACAACTGAAGTGCTGTCCTGAAGAACAGGCTGAAAACAAACATATGAGCATTGCTTTTTATGAGCTATTTTGTTGCAGAAGATAAAATCTATAGCATTTTCAAGAAAATAAGCTGTACATATTTTTATAATATATAAAGTGTACTAATTAGTTTTAATCACAAAACTCAAATTTCTTCAAAATACAAATTTTCTTTTAATTCCTTATATTTGTATGTTTTTATTTCACTAAAAAAAAAAAAAAACTTTAAGAAGTCTTTGATGTGGAAGCTGATATACGACCTCCAAGTTGCTGTACCTACAAATCTTAGAATCCTTGGTTGAAAGAGCTTGTCTAGTTTTAACTTACCCACTCCTCGACCAGATTGGAAGCATTTTGAATTTGTGTCTGTACTGGACAATCTGACTTCCTCTATCTATTCATGTAACTCCAATGTCCAATGATCTAAGCCATTCTAGGTAAATAAGGACTTTGGAGAAATGAGACTGTTTTAGACCTTTTCCAGACAAGTTGCTGATTTTCAGATCCATAGTAATCCCAGAAATTCTAGATTGTCCTGGATTTCCCGGCCTGCCAAACCCTGGCCACTCTTCTAAGAAGAGTTTTTGGAAGAACCTTTGGAACAAGGCCAAACTTTCTCTGCTTACCCTCCTTCCCCCTCAGAACTGCCTCTACTAAGGTGTGACTTCACTCAACCCCATGCTATAGCATACTAAATACTTCTTTTCTTTTTTTTTTTTAAGATTTTTATTTATTTGACAGAGAGAAACATAGCTAGAGAGGGAATACAAGCAGGGGGAGTGAGAGAGGGAGAAGCAGGCTTCCTGCCGAGCGGGGAGCCCGATGTGGGACTCGATCCTGGGTCTCTGGGATCATGACCTGAGCCGAAGGCAGTCGCTTAACCAACTGAGCCACCCAGGCACCCTAAACACTTATTTTCAACAGAAACTAAGGGAATGCAAGAAAATAATATAAGGGAATGTAAGAAAAGTCACAATTCATGTGGATAAATTAACCAAAGCTCTCATACTGTAAAAATTGCACCTTTTACTCAGAAAATCCTAAAGGAACTGCTTAATTTTGAGGAAGAACTCTCAATAAAGGCATTGTAGCCATGTCCAGAGCAGAAAGCGCTGGTACTCAGAAAGCACCTGGTACCTTCTGGCAAGTGACACTAAGGAAGCATTTGGGAACAGCTGGGAAAATTCAGCAAAGCCCAGACCTTTGTCTTCTGTATGCCATTTCCTAGTGTATTCATCTCACATCATTGTTAATCTTGCTTAAGAAAAATTATAAACATTTACTGGGTAGCAAATACGAGTATCGTATATATTTGGCATTTTGTTCAGTCAAAGAAACATCTATTTAGTATTCACTAGATACTCTAGTGAGAAAACTATAGGGAATAAGATGCTGTCTGTAAAGGTAATTGGGGAAATAGCGGAAAAAGGTCATGTTGACACAAAACGATGTGTGCAGGCCATAGACAGAGGGTACTCGAGGGGCATTTGGCTGGGGAGAGGGGCCATCCTGTGAGGATGGAGATCCATGATGGCCAGCTTCCAAGATGATGCCTGAGATGAGTGTTGAGGAATAAAGCATGAGATGAGCCAAGAAAGAGAGTCCTGGCAGAAGGTGTGATGGCAGGAATGAAGGCTGGAACACCAGCAGATACTGGGTTCCTTGAAGGCAGGGCACTCCCTTTTTCAACATTTCTTCCTGCCATCTTTTTTTTTTCTCTTAAAGATTTTATTTATTTGACAGAGAGAGAGAGTACAAACAGTGGGAGCAGCAATGGGAGAAGGAGAAGCAGGCTCCCCAGTGAGCAGCAAGTCCGATGTGGGGCTCGATCCCAGGACCTTGGGATCATGACTGAGTCAAAGGCAGAGGCTTACCCGACTGAGCCACCTTTCCTATCTAACAAAACATCTAGCATTAGTGAATCATGATACACTGTTTGGTGGGCAAATGAAGCATGGGGTATGAGGAAATCAGCAATGGTCTGATGTTCCTAGAGCGCCAGTGTGACATAAGGAAAGGCACGAGGCAGGCTGGAAGAAGAGACAACAGTCTTCCGTGCCATGCCATCAGAGGGGCTTGAATTTATTCAGTAGGTCCCAGGGATGTGGTTTTAACTAAATGATGTATCTCCCTATGTCATAAGATGCTTGAGGTAAACAAAATTTGAAAGGAACAAGAGAACAGGGAATTAATCCTTCTATCCAGGGAGGTGGGCGGGGACAATACCAGGGCAAGAAAATAGTGTGAAATACCACGTGCATCTTTGACGTTATTTTACCTATATCCTTCAAAACAGGAATGCTTCAACCTTGATCTGAATCCATTATGTATTCGGTTTGGGAAACGTATCCAAAGCAGAGGAAGAATCATACCTTTCTTCCGTGCTCGTCAGTGGGTATTTTCAGCTTTCTCAGGCTGGCACCAGCTGCCAAGAAGTGTTCAACCTCCGATGAAAGAAACACTTCTCCAGAGAGTAGCTACAGATTAAAAAGAAAAGGACCTGCTGTAGGGGTTACAGTAGGTGCTTGAGAATCCTGGGGCAATCTGACCAACTGTAAGCCTCTTGCCATCTTACTTACAGGTTCTAATATGCAATGCTAGTTATTATGATCAGATTATTCCAAAATTAGAAAACTTTCTATGAAAAAACTGCTTTTCAGGAATTCTGTTCACCCATGACACGCTGATTTCATTAGGGAAGTTCCTTCAGGTTAAGGTGTATGCCTTTGACTTCTCTAACATGCTTCGCACCCACTGTGCCCATGGTGAGCGTGGAAGAAACCATTTCATTAAACAAATGAATAAGCTGCATGATGAAATTTTTCCTCTACCAGATTTCTGAGATAGAGAAGTCCTTCCAAAATATTATAGAAATTACACTGTATCCTAACTTATGGCCTTAACATTTCAAATAACAAGTATATAAAATTCACATCCAGTTAGATAACGCGAGTTATGGTTGCTATGGTAATGGGCTCAGAGCCTGTATGCAGAAAAAAAAAATTCCTTTTGGGCAAGATATTTATGAATGTGTCTGGTTACATGGCAAGAGTATTTTCCTTTGGCTTTACTTTACAATAATTTATATATTCAGGCAGATGATCCTTTATGCATATAAGTTCTCCCTAGGAAGAGAGAAAGTATGTTAAGTTTTTTATACTGAAAATATCTATGGATTTAATTTAATTCTCACTTGTAAAGGATTTAATTTCAGATAAAAACCACAACAAGAAATATGTATTTCGTGGCAAAGAGGTGAGTGATGAAATGTACAGTATATACAGACAAATGTTTTTAACAGGAATTGTTGGCATGTCTGATATTTTAAAGGGCCAGAGGTGGTCACACAGGGATTCAGGAGCAGCAGTTTGAAATTAAGAGATTAAAAAGCAGGGCACATGTCCACCCAAGAAAATTTGAACTGAGGGACAACAGTAAGTATCTACTTTGAACAAAACATTTATTGTGAAGATGCTTTAAAAATACTTATATTAATCATACAGCATAGTACCAAGCTGACTTAGGGAAAGGGAAAAATAAAATACAAAAGTGAGGACATCATTATGAGAATTATAGTGTGCTAAAATGATGAACACTGAAAGAAAAGAATGGAAAACTTGGCAACATACACCGTTATGAGCAAAATATCCCAGAAGTAATGAGAAAAAGCAAAGAGAGGGTAGGATTGTGAGTGTTTTCCTTGTAACAGCTGTTTATTTCATTCCCTGTCTTTAAAATCAAAGGGAGCAAAGGAGGTAGGGGATGTACTCAGGAGCAAAACTTTAAAACTCTTCTTTACACTTTTTTTGTGTATGACTAACAAACATGTCTATTTCTGGTTACTGGAGACAGAAAATTCATTCTTGTTTTCCTGGAAACTCTATTCCCTGCTGTGAGCTGAAAGAAGATTCCACTAGTCTTGAAGATGATAAAGCTTTCATTGATCTGCTTTGTTTCCAACACATTTCCACATATATTATTCCATTTACTTTGTAAAATAATCCTATAAGGCAGGAATTATTAATCTAATTTTGCAGATGAGAATTAGACTTTGTTGGTTCAGGGTTGTTTCATTTTTAAGTTTTCAATTCATGTACAAGACAGATCGTGTTATACGTAGGACAAGCTGTTACTTGTGTGAATCTCAATACATTTACCCTTAGAAATAGTAAATGGTCCTACATTGCCAGATCTGCTCAGATCAAGTCTACTTAACTCATAATATAGCTGAACTATATTATAGCTCTAATAACAATGTGGCCAAGAGGTATTACATGGTTGCACCTCACTACTGAAACACAGAAGTGAAGAATTCATGATATTTTTTTATTTGAATCATTTCTTTCTTTTCTTTTTTTTTTTTAAAAGATTTTATTTATTTATTTGAAAGTGGTAAACACAGCTAGAGTGGGGAGTCAGAGAGGGAGAAGCAGGCTTCCTGCAGACCAGGGAACCCAATGTGGGGCTCGATCCTGGGACTCTGGGACCAGGACCTGAGCCAAAGGCAGTTGCTTGACCAACTGAGCCTCCCAGGCACCCCCATTTGAACCCATTTCTAATAAAGGGCATGCATTATTTTTCTCTATTCCTATCTAGGACTCTTCCAAAGTTTAACTTTGTTAACTCTATATTGTACTTAAACCTTGGATCTTCCTATGTTTAGCAATAAAAATCCCTATAAAGATACACTGTAGTAATATTTATGATAGAAAATATTTAAATGCTTCATAAAGAGTCAATTTTATCTTAACAGAAAAGAAGTTTAAAAAGCTGCTTCAGACCTGGTTTCTCTATTAAGCAACTGATCCTGTTACATGGTGATGATGGAGATTAAAAAATAAGTTATGGTTTTCCAAAATATTAAAATGTATAATTTTGAGGGCAAGCACAATTCTCTAGAATAGAAAGATCAATAAAACAATCCATTAAAAGTTATCATCAGACGGGGCACCTGGGTGGCTCAGTTGGTTAAGTGACTGCCTTTGGCTTGGGTCATGATCCCAGAGACCCAGGATCGAGTCCCACATCAGGCTCCAGTCCCACATGGGGCTCCCTGCTCAGCAGGAGGCCTGCTTCTCCCTCTTTCACTCCCCTGCTTGGGTTCCCTCTCTGGCTGTGTTTCTCTCTGTCAAATAAATAAAATCTTAAAAAAAAAAAAAGAAAAAAAATTATCATCAGAATATCCTTTGCTCTCAAATGTACCTATTCAGAACTGTCCCTGTGAGCTCCAAGGCTTTGGTTTGCTTGCTCAAGAAGTTTGACTTTAAAATCTGCATTCAACTGCAGACAGCTGCTCATTAATAAAAAGCCATTATAGTCCAAGTCAAAACAGCAGGTCTAAAACTATGCTTGAGGGAAAAAAAAAAAAAAAAAAAAAAAAACCTTCCCTTTAGTGAAAAGCCGGAGAACTGGGTTACAGAGATTGGGAAGCACTGGACTGTGTTTGCAAGGTCTGCCCATCTGCCCGAACTACTGTGCAGGGATGGGAGGTCAGTTGACAAAACACTACCTAAACCCACTGGGAAAACTCAGAACAAAGCCATAGGCTTTTACATGGGAGATTAAATGGTGAGTTGGAAGCTGATAAAAGTGAATAACCAACTGGTGATTAGGGATTGGGCAGAAGCAAATCAGAGAACTTAAAGTGGGCAAAATGGTCTGTACAAAGAGCAGGTAGAATTAACTGTAACACATGGAGTACAGGCAATGAAGAAAGGAATCTTTCATATAGCAAATCTATCCTTTATGCTCCTCCCACTTGACATTTGATGGGCCCCATCCTAACCCGACCCAAGCCTTGGGCAGAAGACTGGACTTCAAATTGCACACTCCCGGGAGGTGGTCCCCATGCAACATCCCAAATTATTGGCACCTATGATCCCCAATTATGGAATTACTACTCAATGACTAAAGATTTTGAACTATTATTTCATAGATACTTTTAAAGTAAACTAAATTTGCAATCTTTAACAAGTTTTGTTTGTTTTTTACTGTGTTGGAAACAAGTATTCACTAGTTTCTTCTAGAAAACTATATATACCTTTTGTTTTATTTCATTTGGATATGGCAAATTTAATAAAGAAAACTGAAGAACAAAGAAGAAAAAATATCTTATGGATATAATCTGAAGCAAAGATATGTGTCTAAGAAAAAACATTTTGAAAACGTTTATGTCAAGATGTAGCCTATTTTGGATTATCGATTAGGGGAATCAAAAAATTCAGAGACTCTGGATTTTTAGAATTTAGGTTTTTGAAGAGATTAAGGTTAGAACACATGTTTAAAATACTGCAGAGGATAAGTGGATTTTAGGAGGCGTAGTAACTGGGAATGATGATGCAATAGTGTGGTGGTGGTGGTGGTGGTGGTACTAGTAGTACTCATAATACTACTAGTAGTAGCTGTAGCATAGTAGAGCATCAGCAGCTGGGTGACAGCTATTAATCTATGTATGTTTGCTATGTGCCAGGCTCTGTCCTAAGAGCTTTGAAAGGGTTAGCCATCCTATGAAGTAGGCGCTATCATGGCCATTTTACTGATAAGGAAGCTGAGTTTTAGAGATGAAATAATGTGTTCAAGGTTACACAGAATCATTCTAGAAGCAAGAGTTATGAACATTCTCTTTCTTCCCCTCTTGGGGATAAACAGGTCAATGAATAGAAATGTGGCACAGATTGGAGTGCAGGGATGGGTGGATACTAGAAAGTAAGTGGGTAGATGGAGGCGGATGAAGGTGACAGGACAAAGATAGTTGTGGTCAAAAAGAAGTAGAAAAACATGAACTGTTTTCAGCCTCTAACCATAAAAACCATCTCTTTGCAACAGTGGAGCAGATAGTTTTCTGAGAGACCCTCACCCACAAAGAAACTTGGCCTTTTCATAACATACAAAATAAAAGGAAGAAAAGAAAGAGACTTCAAAGAGAGAACCACAGAAAGAAAGAAAATCTTAGTTTGGGAGAAGGGCTAAACAAGGGAGGAACAAATGCAGGGACAAGGTTAAGTTCATTTAAAAAAAAAAAAAAATATATATATATATATATATATATATATATATATATATATATATATATTTGACAGACACAGCCAGAGAGGGAACACAAGCAGGGGGAGTGAGAGAGGGAGAAGCAGGCTTCCGTCGGAGTAGGGAGCCCGATGTGGGACTCGATTCCGGGTCTCTGGGATCATGACCGGAGCCCAAGGCAGTCGCCCAAACAACTGAGCCACCAGGCGGCCCTAAGTTCCGTTTTTTTTTAACCTCCAAGGGAAATTCAATCAAAAGTTACTTGGACGAGGCAAAGTCCTGAATTAAACCCAAAGCTTCGCACCCCTGAAGTGGTGGAATAATTGAGATCTGGCTATGGACAGCACATCATCCTGAGACAGCCGCAGTTCCCTAAACACCGCTCCCTTGGTCTCATCAGTGAGGGGAAGTTTGTAGGTAAAACGAAAAGAGGCATGGTTGGAGTGGACATACAGAATGCACAGAATGTAGGACAACACGGAAGAATCCTTATCCAGGCACTGTGCAACAGTAACAGCCGGTACTACCAGCAACCGTAACAGAAAACCTAGCGGTGACCGAACCTCGGCCACAGCCACGCCGGCCGCCGCTCGCCCCGCCCCACGGCGCTCATTGGCTTAACCCAGTCGCCGCAGCCTCTCATCTATTGGGCCAGACACGGACCTGGGCGGGGTGCGGAAGTGAGGGACTGGAGACCACCGGGAACCGCCTTCCGGGAGAACGAAGTGGGAGGGGTTGGGGGAGGGTTTCCCGAGGAGGGGGCGGCCATGGCAGCTGCGCGGAGGCAACGGCGGCTGCGACGGAGCGCGCACCCGGCTTTGAATGAGCGGGGCTAGGACTGAACGGGCAGAGCGCGAGCTCGAGGAAGCGACCGGCAGTGCGCGTGCGCGCGCCCTGTGTGTGCGCGCGGCCCGCGGCAGCTCGGAGCCACCGCCGGGCGGGCGGGGAGGGGGAGGGGCAGGTGAGTGTGTGCGACTCGCGCGTGCCCGCGAGGGGCTTCCCTCCCCCACTGCCCCCGAACCCAACCTGGTCCTTGGGTAGGGTGGGGGGTCTTCTGCCTTTCCCTGCTCTGCTCTCTTTGCCAGGCACTTCCCGCCCTCCCACCTTTTCGCTCCTCCACCCGGTGTCTCCCTTCCACGGCCGACTGCCACTCTGGGGTACTGTTTCCGGGTCGGGGTGACCCCTGGGGTGAAGGAACTGCGCCCGGGAGCGGGCTCCGGGCGTGCAACCCTCACCATGCGGCGCTCACGCGTGGGAGACACGCCTGTGGGACGCGGGCGCAGAAACCCTCCAGTCCCGGAATGGGCCTCCAGCTGGGAAATTTGCCCGTCCTTCCAGCCCTCCTTTACAGGCCTTGGGAAAGATCCCAGATTTTTCCGAAATCCAAATCCTAACCTACCCTGCGCCCCCCCCAGCGATTTAGAGCGTGTCACAGAGCGCCAAGTGCATGGCGTCGGATTGTGTAACCTGAAAACGCTCTTGCCTTTTTTCTCATCTGTACAGTGGGTATGATTTTTTTTTTTTTCATCAGCCAATTTCAGGTGGGTAATCAGAAGTTAAAGCATTTTAGTTATGGAACTCTTGCCTTTTGAATCTTTAAGGAGACCTTAACTCTGCTCTCTTAAGAATCTCTATGTCACATATTTGAGGGCCTGGCTTTGAGTGGCCAGAGTTGCTACAGTCCACTTTACAACCCGCTCGCATATTCTACTCTTAGTTCCCTTTCTCCTTGGTTTTTCACATAAGTGAGTTAAGGTAAATTTTATTTTTGGAGCCTTGTGATAACTTGAGAGTTACAAACTAAATTTGAGGCTGTTCGGTACTATACTAAGTCATATGGTTTTTAAATTTTTGGTATTGAAAAATTTCAAAAATATAGTTTTAGAATTACAGCAACTGAAGGCTTATTTACTGTAGTGTGTACTAAAAGATTTTGTCTTAGGTTGTTTAACGAATTGTAATGTAGTGACTCCATTGAAAGGATCTCCCCGCAGTTTATAGGGAATTAACAAGGAAGAAAGACACATTTAATCTTGCAGCTTCTAACCCAGTGTGTTTCTTGAAATTGTAGGTGAATCTTCCTCACTTGACCTAGCTGAGCTCTCATTCGTGTTGATTTCCTAGAGGTCATTTTTCCAAAATCCCTGAGAATAGGTTGCTTCCTAATTTGATCCTTTTCCTGCTATATGTTAAGTTTTTGTATTTTCCTCCTAACTTTAAGAGATTTTCATTTGAAAATTAGGTTATATTAGCAATTCTCAGTTTTAGAAAGTATTTTGAAGTAACTGACGTGCAAAGTAGCCTAAGAGGCATACTTAAATTGTCTACCTAGAAGGCGGTTCAAAAATCAAACTGAAGCAATGAGTATAAAATTAAAAGGTTTATCAAACGGGATATGGTGTGGGGAGAGTCTGGGCTTTGGGGTCAGTCTCTTTAAATCTTAGGTGACTAAATCCTCTGGAGCCTCACTGTCAGCCTCATCTATTTAATGGGTATAGTGGAATTTATCTCCTTTGTTCTTAGGATTCCAGTTACAGGATAGAAGATACATTGTCTAGAACTATGTTTTGAACATATTGAGTGCTCAAGGAACATTAATTTCCCTTCAACAAATAGTTGGGTACCTACTATGTACTTGGCATTGGCTAAGACCTAGAAATACCAAACTGAGCAAGACTGATTTGGGCCCTGTCTCCTCAGTCCCTTGCGTTGTCACTAGCCTGTGACAGCTGAGTAACACAGGGTTTCTCTGTACTGGGTCAGTAGTAGCATCTGTTAGATAGGTGATAAATATATGTATATTTCTGAATATATATATATATATTTGTGAATTGGATTAGAACATTAAATAACTGTGGGTCCCAAAGAATACTCCATCTTGCAAATCAATGTAATTGATAAAATCAAAAGTGTTGATGGTTAATTGATTGCACTTTCCCCATTTCATTGCAACTGGTTGGAAAACTTAGTCTGGAAATTATATTCATCACTGAATTATTAAGAATGTTTATTGTTACTGAAATGTTCTTGGCTTTTGAATCAAATAGACCTAGGTTTAATACTGAGTCATTGGCTGTGGGAACATAGAAGCATGTGTTTACTCTGTGCTTCAGTTCTGTGAAATGAGAGCAGTAGTATCTATCTCATAAGATGGTTGTATGGGTTAAGAGACATAATTTTTAGATAATGCTTGACATATAGGAACTGGTCAACGAATAGTAGATCCTTTCTTTTGATAATCAGAGAAACAAATTTTCCGAAGAATGAGGTATTCTTAATTGCTATGAAGAGAATTCTGCCCTGTTGTCAATCATAGTCTCATTTTCTGTTTTTCTGTTGGACAGAATTTTAAATTTTGTTTCCAGTTACCATTGAAGTCATTCAAGTTGACAGATCTGAACAATGACAGACAATATTTGTGGCAAGGTGATGACAGTGGTTACCAAGGCTCTATATGAAATTTATTTTCAAGTCCGCATTCATGCATATATCCTGAGACCCATTCCTCTCCTCAGTCCTTAAATATTAAATGTCTTCTTTCAAAAGTTCCTGATATAGTATCGCCTCAGTTCTTTCCCCTTTTTCAAGTGCCACATTCCATACAATCTCTTTTCTAGCAATCTTGTTTTGTTTGTAATTTTTATAAAAATTTAACCCAAATTTTCATTTAGGAAAGATTGCCTTCTTTGGTTAAGAGTTTTATTCTTGACAAATCAGCTTTTAAGTGGAGCTTTTATTTATCATCTGAACTGTTCAGGTCATTCTAGTCATAATGAAGTAGTTAATCCTTTCTGGTCTTACTTTGCAACTGATAACTAGAGGTATGAGATAAACAAGATCCTCTGGAGAAGGACTGTACAGGGCAGATAAGGTATTTAGAAATAACTATAGTACGAAGTAGAGAATTTACATTCTCTGTGTGGTAAGAGAAAAATACTAGAATTAAGACTTTATAATAGGGACACCTGGGTGACTTAGTTGATTAAGTATCTGACTGTTAGTTTTGGCTCAGGTCAAGATCTCATGCGTGGGTGGTGGGATCAGAGACTCTGCTTGAAGATTCTCTCCCTCTGGTCCTCCCCACACTCATTCTCTCTCGCTCTTTTTAAATCAATCTGAAAAAAAAGATCACAATAACCCAACAAGAAGTAATAAATGCTTATGCTAGGGAGATTTCAGTGGAAATAGAGAAGAATATGGGCAGTATTAGGAAATGGAATAAGGCCTTTTGGCAGTTTGAACATAAGGGGCTAAGAGAAAGGAGAAAAAATTATTGCATTTTTTGAGACTTCGTAAACCACTAATTGTATTTTTTTTTTTTGTCAGATGTATTTAAGTTACCTGAATAGCAAAATTCTTAAAATTTTTGGTTCATACTTTTAGAGTCACTGTGCTTTCCCTTTTCTCACTTAGTAAATCAACTCCAAATATAGGCATTCAGTAAATCATTGAACTCATGCGGAGATAAAACCTCAGTGTAAGAGCATTGCTAAGGGAGCCTTTTGGAACTCTGTTACTGTAAAGAGTCTACTTGGCCTTTCTACATTTGTAATTCTAGAAATAAAAAGAGCTAGCTATGTGTTTTACACTTTGAAGGGAATGGCACTAGTGGTTCTACACAGTGATTAGGATCAGGTATCGCAAGAGTTAAGTATGTTTCCTTGCTTTCTGTTTTTGTTTTGTTTTTGTATTTTTGTTTTGAACTTTTATATGAGGCATAACATACAAACAGTATATGTAGTATACTGGTGTTGCTACTACTCAGACTAAAGTATAAATCTATATGCCTATAGATGTAGGCATAAAGTTCGTAATATTTTCTCAGTAGCCTTTTAATATCTATCTGCAAACTCTGCAACTGTCACTTCTTTATGATATTGGCATAATTCTGTTATTAGGGACTTATGTATTTTGGATTGTTATATGCTTTTGATTTACTGACCCTTCTATCATTATGAAAGGTCCATTTTTATGCCTGCTTTATACAGTTTTCTCTGAAATATACTCTGACATTGAAATAGTCACTTCAACTTCTTTTTGATTAGTATTAACATGGTATATTTTACCTATTCTTGTCCCATCTGGTATTTGTTCACCTTTGCCTTGTTTTCTGTTCTCCCCTGTTTTGTTCTTTTTTTCCCCTCCTTTTTCTATTGACTGTATTTTCTCTTTCTTGTAGTCTTATTAGTTTAACTGGAACTTGCCCCTGAGAGAATATGCTTTAATTGATTTACTGGGATTAGACCCAGGTATCATTATTTCTCTAAAGGATCCCCACATATGTGAACCACTGGACTAGATGATCTCGGTTGTTACATTCAAGTTAGTAGCTCTGTGACTTTGGGCAAGTTATTTGACCTGTCTTAATTCAATTTCCTCATCTCTAAAGTGGGCATAACAGTATTTTGAGTGCTATTATGTTCATGCAGTTCAAACTTCAAAAGGTACAAAAGACAATACATACTGTTTTATGCTTTTTTATTTTTTAGTAGAAAATAATAATATTGAAGTTTAGTTTAAAATATTCGGAGAATATTTCAAAAAGGTTTATTCCTCTCAACTACTGAAAAATTAAAAATCTTGTTTTTTGAAAAATTGTCAGTATGATTTATATTTTGTTTTTATTAATTTTTTTTAAAGATTTTATTTGTTTATTCATGAGAGAGGAGAGGCAGAGGGAGAAACAGACTCCGTGCTGAGGAGGGAGCCCAAAACAGGGCTCGATCCCAGGACCCTGGAATCATGACCTGAGCCAAAGGTAGAGGCTCTTGATTTTGACTCCAGTCATGATGTTAGGGTTGTGAGATCAAGCCTTGCATTGGACTCCACGCTTAGTGCAGAGTCTGCTTGAGATTCTTTCTGCCTCTCCTCATCTCCTTTTCACATGTGCTCTCACTCTCTCAAATAAACAAATAAAATCCTTAAAATTTATGGGTTATATTTGTGGTTTCTAAAGAAAAGTAAAAAATGTCTGATTTTCACAGCTCATAATAGGACCTTTCAGCTTGACTTTAGAATGAGAAATCAGCTAAGTGCATTTATCTTTGTTTTGTTCCACAGGTTTTGATTCCCATCATGGCTATCACACAGTTTCGGTTATTTAAAGTTTGCACCTGCCTCGCGACAGTGTTCTCATTCCTAAAGAGGTTAATATGCAGGTAAACAAATTTTATGTTCGAATTGACTTGTTTATCTTCTTGCTGGTTTTGGATGCCTTTTTAATGACAAAAAGGCAGGGCAGACTATATTTAAGCGAAATAACTTGATTATAGTATTCATTCATTGCTGTTTGATATTTTGTTTTATATATTTTCTCTATTTCAGATCTAGAAAGTAGTTTCACCTCTTTTCATTCTTTCAAATTCTTACATCTTTAATTAAAATCATATTCTTATTCCTATAGAATTTCAGAAAACAAGTCAATTTTCAATGTAATAAGACAGTTTATATGTACATAATTATTTCATTACCAGAATGTTTTAAGATGGTTAGGTGGAATTGGGAAAATAAGTATTTATTTATATACTATAATATGAATATTGTTTTTATATTAAAAAAAAAAAAAACTTGAACAGAAAAACCCCACATGAAATAGTTTTTTTTCTCTTAAATAATATTCCAGAATGTGGAATATGGACTATGTAGCAGTCCTAGTCAGGTAAGTTGTTCTGCTTCAGTAAGTCATCCAAAGATTTGAATCCCTTCTATTTTTTCATACAACTATACCCTAGAGCCATAGTTCTGTAGTTCTATACTATACCCTAGAGCTATGTGCTGAAGCACTTTAGTGCCTCGCATTAAATTCACAGGGCTATCATCAGTATTTTTTTTAATTCTAGCAAAATACAGTGAATGGGATAATCAACATCTGTTAAACGCTGCACAAACTACTAGCTCAAGGTAGTTCACATTTGTAACATTAGATCATGGAGCATTACTTTTGCAGATATTCTTGAATGTTTGAGATAAGTTCTTGTTTACTTGTATTTTTGGTGACCTATCTTTGCAAAGCTAGGATTTAGGTTGTAATTAAAGCAAGTACTGAACCTAAAATTAATGTGAAACAGAAAATGAGGACGGCAGTATCCAATCTGATTTCAAGTTTTGAGAAATCGTGCAGTATCCAGTAGCCCCACACATATGTTCCATTAGTGATTGTGATTCTTTAAGAATGAAGCCAAAATATTATTTTTCTTTATATGTAGTAGTTTTGCAAATGGCTACTGTGTAGTTAGGGCATAAATAAGTATTAAATTGTTTGGGTATAACTATATAATCAATGAAACTGTTAGGTATTTGTTTAGGCCAGGGTTACTGTGGAGAAAAAAAAAGTACTGACACACAGAGTAGGGTATAGTAAAAGAGGAAGTAGAAGACTGTCAGCTCTCTTTTTTAGCAGACTTGATTTAGAAGTTGCACACAACACTTCTATTCTCTGTTTACTTTGCAGCACTTAGTCATATGTCCACCTAGCTTCAAAGGAGGCTAAGTGGCCATTTATAACTATTAAAACACTGAGGATTAACGACATTTATTGTTAGAAGTAGAGTGATTTAGGGGGTGCCTGGGTGGCTCAGTCATTAAGCAACTGCTTTCAGCTCAGGTCATGATCCTGGAGTCCCAGGATCAAGTCCAACATCAGGCTCCCTGCTTGGCAGGAAGCTGGCTTCTCCCTCTCTCACTCCCCCTGCTTGTGTTCCCTCTCCAGCTGTGTTTCTCTTTGTCAAATAAATAAATAAAATCTTTAAAAAAGAAAGAAAAAAAAAGTAGTAGAGTGATTTGGGATTTTTCAAAATATAGGTCCATAGTATGGCAAAGGGACTGGGTAGATGAAATAGAGTGAAGACGATCACTGGAGGAAGAAAGGTCAAGAAAGATAGGGAAAAATTGCACTACTGGGCATTTACCCCAAAGATACAGATGTAGTGAAAAGAAGGGCCATATGTACCCCCAATGTTCATCGCAGCAATGGCCACAATCACCAAACTGTGGAAAGAGCCAAGGTGCCCATCAACAGATGAATGAATAAAGAAGATGTGGTACATATATACAATAGAATACTATGCCTCCATCAGAAAGGATGAATATCCAACTTTTGTAGCAATATGGACTGGACTGGAAGAGATTATGCTGAGTGAAATAAGCCAAATAGAGAAAGTCAAGTACCACATGGTTTCACTTACTTGCTGCGCATGAGGGGTAACCTGGAGGACAGTGGGAGAAGGAAAGTAAATGGGAAGTAGGGTAATCCAGGGAGAAAAACGAAACAACAGAGACTTTGGACACAGAAACAAACTGAGGGACTTGGAGGGAGGGGGGTGGAGGGATGGATGGGAGAGCTGGTGGTGGGTACTGGGGGCACCTATTGCGTGGAGCACTGGGGTTGAGAAATGGGGAATAATCTTGGAACACTGGAAAAAAAATTTAAGTAACCATAAAAAAAAAAAAAAGAAAGATAGGGAAAATTTAGGTTACTATTGAACTCATCCAGTAAGAGGACAGGACTTGGGAAGCAGGGAAAATAGTGAACTAAGTGCTCAGATGAGCACAGCATGAAGAGGAATGACCAGAAATTCATGAGGTAAACTAGGATAAGAATGGTTGCTAATTGCCAGAAGGCTAGAGGTTAACAGGAGATAAATTATGGGTGTTTTTCTCTTCGCATATGTATTTTCTAAAACTAAAATACTTTTGGTAAAAGGATTTTAAGGGCAGTTGTTGCCACTATAAATTTCACAATAATATATTTAGGATTGATTGTTCACTTTTTTTTTAAAGATTTTATTTATTTATAAATAAGATTACTATAAGATTTCTAATCTTATAGTAAAAATAACTAACTTTACCAGTTTGCTCTAAGTAGATGCTATATAGATTATTTGAAATGAAGTAAGTTATTAATCATTTATAACAGCTGCTGTTTTTTTTAGTGTCATATACGGGGAAATGTCTAGTGTCTAGGTGCTTTAAATATGTCACTTAGTTAAATCCGTACAACTCTACAAAAGTAGGTTTGAATACCTACATTTTGCAGGTGAGGCTATTGAAGCTGAGAGGCTAGTTGATTCTAACTAGACTCATAATTAATAGAAGTTAACATTTAAAATTATGGTTTTCATAGTTCCATAGCCCATGTTCTTAGCAACTGAGTTAGGATACCTATTTTGTTTAATATAGTGCTTCTGTTAATCCTTATCAATTATAGTTTAGTTCAGCCCAGTGATTTTCAAACTTTTTAATAGTTTGATAGGTAATCTTACCAAAAAAAAAAATCAGTAAAACGAACAAAAGCCAAGCTGTCCTGTCAAAAGGGCATAGGTTGGGGCAAGGGGCACCTGGGTGGTTCAGTTGGCTGAGCATCCAGCTCTTGGTTTGGCTCTGGTTGTGATCTCGAGTCATGGGACCGAGCTCCATGGGGAGTCTGCTTGAAGATTCTCCCGCTTTGCTCCTCCCCCTGCTGTGTGCACAAGTGTGCTCTCTCTCTCTCAGATAAACTTTAAAAAACAAAAACAAAAAACAGGATAGGTGTCCCAGAGCTTCACCACCAGAGCATGGTTTGAAGGAATATGGTTTGAATCACTTTGCATTTTTGTTTTTATCTTTATATTCCTCTTGAGTTCTTAATTCTGAGTCCTAAGCCAAAAAGCAGTGTTGTTGTCCTTTCCAAGATTTTAAACACATTTGAAAGATATTCAATGCATACCTTTTCTTTTCATATTTTAATGAGCAACTCTTAATTATTAAAATAAATAATTCTAAAATTATAAAAGATCTTTTATAAGCCTTTAGTTACTGTCCACAGTGCTTTTACCCAGTTTTGTTTTGGTAATTATTGAAATAAGTTATTTTTTAGATCTGGCAGAGGACGGAAATTAAGTGGAGACCAGATAACTCTACCAACTACAGTTGATTATTCATCAGTTCCTAAACAGGTAAATTTTTTTTAAGCTTGAGTAAGTGCTCTAGAACCATGGTTTTCAAACTGGACTGCAGACCATTAATTAGTATGTCATAAAGTTAATCTGGTAGTCAGGTCAGGCTTTTGTTGTTATATTTTTTTAATTCTAAAATTTGTATTTGGTTCTTCATATTATTTTCTGTTACTTTGCTGAAATTTTCTATTTTATTTTTCCATAGATTTCAAAAGTGTTTGCTTTTGCTTGTCAGAGTATTTTTATAACTATTTTTAAGTCCTAGATAATTATACCATTTATATTATCATCCCATGCAAGTTGAAATTTACTTATTATTTACTGAATAATTTGGGGGTTTTTTGTGGACATTTTGAATACTATATTTGCAACTCTGTCTTATATAAATCCTATCATGAATGTTTTTTGTTTTTTATTTAAATCAGGCAGTCAACCCATTTGGGATGCAAGTTTCAATATTCTTTCTATCGACTGTAGTTTTAAATGTCAGTTCAGATTTTAGAGCATTTGCTTTTGTTTCACTTTTTTGTTTTTAATGTCTAATTTCTAGTAAAAATGAGTGTTTTTTTTTTAAACTTTGATCTAGTTTTGATGTGTTTTAAAACTAATTTTGAACTAACATTGAAAACCAATGTTATAGAAAGCCTGTTTTTCTAACAAATGATGAATGAGATATTGATTAGGTTACCCCTTTGTGGCTGACACTGTTGATGGATTCAATGTAGACTGATGTTGAAGAGTGGACGTCCTGGGATGAAGACGCCCCCACAAGTGTAAAGATTGAAGGAGGCAATGGTAATGTAGCAACACAACAAAATGCTTTGGAACAACTGGAACCTGACTATTTTAAGGACATGACACCAACTATAAGGAAAACTCAGAAAGTATGTAAAAGATTTGTAGTTTGGGAGGTTAAATAATTAAACTGCTTTTCACATTCCTATATTTAAGTCAGACAGTATAATTAATATTTGTCAGCCTATTTCTAATGATCAATTTGATGTGTTTTCTAACATATTAAGGAAGCTTACATATTCAAGTGACCTAGATACAGATCTAGTAAGTTGCACCCCCAAATCTTTTAAAGTTCTATGTACATTTACTGAAATCCACCTGGAGACCAGATTCTAGACTGCATCTCTGCTTTAGAGACTAAGCTAATCAAGATAAAGTTCTGACCTTAAAAGAGTTCATATTTAGTGATGCCTACAAACCAATAAGTGTAGTTTCCATTGTTTATAATCATTATAAAACTGATGCAGGACTCTCAGAACAGAAGGTTGTGAATTTACGTTGGTTATCCCTTTTGAGTTATATATGAACTATCACTTAAAGGTGGAGGGAATTATTGGAAAAAGAAAAGTGGCTGAAATTTTCCTTTTTATCAAAAATAGTGTATGTACTTTCTAAAAATTTAAATGAAAGAATATAGAAGAGCTTATAATGAAAAGCAACAAACTTCTGCCCCATCATTCCCCATAGCCAGTTCTACTTCTCAGAAGTAGCCACTTATAACTTTTCCTGTTTGGGCTTACAGTATTTTTTAAATCATATCTATATATAATATGCTTATGTTGCTATGCCTTGATTTACTAATCACAGACATTGTGCATTGACTTCATACTGTCGTAGATGGGGGGTTATTTCATACTACCCTTACTGCCCTTCCCCACTTTGAAATATTATGATGCTGTTATTCTAGTCTACCTCACTAGTCACTCTGCTATTTAAAAAAACAAAAAACAACATGCTTAGAGTTCCATTTCTTATTCAGTCATATATAGAAAATACTTCTTAAAATGCACTTTATAAAATGAGAACATTATTTATTCCACCCTTCCTTAGTAGGATTTCTTACATTCTTCTGCCTCCCAACCAATTTCTGCTATAAATTTATTTTTACAATTTCAAGGCTGATAACATTTACATTCTGTAATCAGGATTGTTTTTGTCAGTTTGTCCAAATGTCTCAGTGCTGAAGAACATAAAGTTGTGTATTTTTTAAGGAGTTTAAGTGTCTTAGTAGATCAGTGCCTTATATTGTGGAAGTATATTGCTGTCTTAAAAGGAACCTAGGAAATTATAACAGTACCTTAATGAATTAGTTAGACTGAAAATATTTTTAAGCTACAAAGCTAACACTGCTGCCTTGAAAGAGCTAACTGTGAATGAAGAGCATTCATAGATAACCATATGAAGAGAGATGGTTATACTTTAGTAGGATGTGACATGTGTTCTTATTTAATATGGCGGCTAAAAGTGCCAACTAATATTTTGTGGGTCTAGAGAGAGAAGAGGAAACTTTGTTTTTTTTAGAAAAAGTAAAATGGAATTTTTATTAGTATGTAAGTGATTTGTGTGGCAATTGCCTAGGAATTTTGATAGTCTTTACAGACTTAAAAAGAAATCTTTATAAATTTTAAAAGAAGAAAGGTAGGGCATATTTGAAATAATTATAAAATACTTTGGTCACTTAATTATCTTGTCTGTTTTTATATCATGTGTAAAATATTTCTATAATTCTGTTTCAATTAATCTTTCAGATCATTATTAAGAAGAGAGAACCATTAAATTTTGGCATCCCAGATGGTAGCACAGGTTTTTCTAGTAGATTAGCAGCTACACAGGATATGCCTTTTATTCATCAATCTGTAAGTATGTTAATAATATATAGACAAGGGTTTGTTTTTGTTTTCTTGAAAAAAGAAAGCCAAAGTGAATTTAACTTAATATATGTATTTCTGTGCTTCAAAATAGGTTTAGCAGATGAGAGAGAATTAATCTACAGTTTTGCCAGTCTTATCCTTTTATGAGATTTTAAATTACATCAGCTACGAAGGTTAGAGTCCCACTGTATACATAAAAGAGAAATACAATATGTTCTTTAACAAATGTGACCTTTAGGGGCGTCTGGGTGGCTCAGTTCATTGAGTCTCTGACTCTTGATTTCAGCTCAGATCATGATCTTGGGTTGTGAGATTGAGCCTGCCTTGGCCTCTGTGCCGGGCACAGAGCCTGCTGAAGATTCTGACTCTCCCTCTCCCTCTGCCCTTCCCCTTTTTGCTCCCTGCGTGCTTTCTCTCTTTCCCCCTCTAAAAAAAAATAAATAAATAAAAAGTGACCTTCAGAGGGATTACCTCTGAAATTTAAACTTAAAAGCAGGTTATTTTCAAGTGTTTCCGTAGTAGAGTGTATTGTATTTTACATTTAAAGTATAATTTAACTTTTAGTAGGTTTGATAAATGCATCAATTTGAAGGACAAGAATAGCGAAGAAGGTATGTAACCATGGTTCTCAACATTGGAAGTATCTCAGAATCAGCTTTGAATTTTCTTAAAAACACCAGTGTCCAGGGTCGCTTGGGTTGCTCAGTTGGTTGAGCATCTGCGTTAGACTCAGGTCATGATCTCCAGGTCCTGGGATGGAACCCCGCATCTGGCTCCTTGCTTGGCAGGGAGTCTGCTTCTCCCCACTGTTTGTGCTCTTTCTGTCTTTTTCTCAAATAAATAAATAAAATATTTTTAAAAAATACCTTCCAGTTTATCCTCTAGGTAGTCACAATTACCATCAAAGAACTCTCCATAGTTAAAAAAAAAAAAAGTACAGACTTCTCCCCAGATCTAAGCTTAAGCATGTCTTGATTGACTAATTATTGATTAGTAATTATTGACTAATTTATTGTTATTATTATATAGCAACCCCACAGTTAGTGGCTTAAAACAATAAACATTTTTTATCTCATAGTTTCTATGGATTGGGAATCCAGCAGTGACTCAACTGGGTGGTTCTGGCTCGGGGTGTCTACTGAGTTTCTAGACATATCATTAACTGGGGTTGTAGTCATCTGAAGGCTTGCCTGAAATCGGAGGACTCATTTTAAAGAGACTTACTTTATAGCCTGGCAAATTAATGCTCAGGTTGCATGAAACCTCAGTTCCTTGCCATGGACCTCTCCATAGGGCTGCTTGAGTTTCCATACAATCTAACCACGGATGGTCCCAGAACAGAAAATCCCTGAAAAAGAGAAGGCAGGCAGAGGTGAAGTCACAATGCTTATTTATGACTTAGTTTTACAAGTGACACACTCACTAAATCCAGCCCACATGCAAGGGGAGAAGAATTTAAGCTGTACCTCTTGAAGGAAGGAGTGCCATAGAATTTGCAGACATAGTTTTAAACCACCACATCTGTGTGTCTTGTTTGTTTAAACTGCACGGGTGCTTCAGAGGCCACCCTCTCTCCAGGGGACCCACATTTATATATGTTTTTAATTCATTGGTCAAAAATGACTCTTACTAATGTGAGACAGGGTGCTCAGTGCTAGTACTGTAATGGAAAGTAAGAAAAACAGGCAGAGTCCTTGCTTTAAAAAATGCATTCTAGTGGGGAAACTGTATTATTAAATAAATGATCATACATAAGTAATGCAAATTTTGATAACCTCTCTGCATTTATTTTTATTTTTTTAAAGAGTTGATTTATGTATTTGAAGGACAGAAAGAGTATAAGTGGAGAGAGGGAAAAGCAGACTCCCTGCTGAGCAGGCAGTCCGTTATGGGGCTCTATCCCAGGACCCTGAGATCATGAGCTGAGCCAAAGGCAGACACTTAAATCAACTGACCTCACAACCCTGAGCTGAGATTAACTGACCTCACAAGACCTGAGCTGAGATTAAGAGTTGTACACTTAGGGGCGCCTGGGTGGCTCAGTTGGTTAAGCGACTGCCTTCGGCTCAGGTCATGATCCTAGAGACTCAGGATCGAGCCCCACATCGGGCTCTCTGCTCAGCCGGAAGCCTGCTTCCCCCTCTCACTCCCCCTGCTTGTGTTCCCTCTCTCGCTGTATTTCTCTCTGTCAAATAAATAAATACAATTTAAAAAAAAAAAAAAAGTCCTTTAAAAAAAAAAAAAGAGTTGTACACTTAACCGAGTCACCCAGCCACCCTGTGTTTAGTTTTTATATAGCAAGTCTGTCCATCTTATCCTTTAAAACTTTTTAACTTGAAAGGCCATCTCTACTAAAGAATCAGATATCACTCTCTTTTTGTGGTTTTAGTTTGCTTTTTTTTTTATGTCTAAATGTTTTATATACAGAAAGTCAAACACCTCAGTAGAAAAATGGATACATTTACAAGTAAGAAATAGACATAGCCTGATAATGTGAAGGGAAGTTTGGTCTTATTAGTTCTCAAAAGAAATCTAAAGTAAAATAACAAGACACCATTATTAAATCTTAACCGGTTAGCAAGAGGAAAGAAGGGTATTACTAGTTTTGACAAAGTTACAGGAAAACAAGACTTCTACCTATTGCCATTAGTAGGCTAAGTTGGTATAGCTTTTCAAGAGGGTCATTTGTAATTTGGTTCAGTGGCTTGAAAAAATTTTACTTGATTTAGGTACTCTTTTAGAGACCTATTAAACATAAATACACTAAAACGTTTTAATAGAGGGTGGTATTATGTTTATGGTTAAGAGGAGAAAACTGCACATTTTATTTCAATTTTAAGTGTAAGTGCTCAAAAGTATAATAATCTATTCATAGATGAGTGCCAGTTATTCTATGCTCATAGTCACTTTGGCACCTAACTAAACATTCCAGAATGAGCATTTTTATTAGTTTGTGGAAGAAAACGTAAACTTTCAGAGGTCCAGCCTGCGGAATATTGGAAAGCCTAATGGAAGAAATAGTGACCCCCAGCCTACTGGGGTCAGGTAAGTAGGACAGGCAAAAACACAATATGGAAGTACTCTGGTAAAGTGTAAATTTTGCCCGATTTGTTGTTTTTGCCTTGAACCCACCTAGTGACAAAAACTGAAAAATCTGTAAATTATTTATGCTTAGAAAATGACTATGCTGATTTGGAAACTTTGGGTTCTCCAGTTCATCTTAGCACAGAGTAGTTAGACATCTCTAATTCCATCTCCAGTCAGTCTCTTCTCTTGCCCCTACCCCCACCCTGTCCTCTCAACTGAAAAGAGAGAAATGGAAAGAAGAAATCTATTCTTGTCCATTAAAGTAGGCAGAAAAATAAATCAGTGTGAAACATAAAATAGGAAGAAAGCTGGACCTGCCCAAGACCGTTGAGTACTGAAAGTTATGTGTCACAGGAAACAGCTCAGTTCTGGGCAGACTAGGGGCCTGTGGTCATCTGGGGTTTATACAGGACTTGAAGAAGACACAGGGGAGTAACAGGGTCTGAGTCATGTTATAAAACGTACTCTTCTTGACTGCTAAGTGGAGAAAGAGGAGGTCTTTACTATCTTAATTCTGTTTTGTACCTTGTTATAGCCTGAATTAGGTGACTTAGATACCTGGCAAGAAAATACCAACGCATGGGAAGAAGAAGAAGATGCAGCCTGGCAAGCAGAAGAGGTTCTGAGGTATTTTAGTCATGCTTACATTACAGCTTGCATAGAACAACTCAGTTTATTCATGTTGCATTTGAGGTCAAAGAAGCTGATTATGCCAAAAGTTGTATTTTTCTTCATTCTTTCTCACTTGAACTTAGGTAATAAGGGATTTTTTTAGAAAATTTCAAACTGCATATCCTATTTTATATGATTAAAACCTCACAGAAACCAAGAATTTAAAGCATTATGGAACAAAAGAGTAATAATACTAATGACAAATGAGATCTTCTATATTTATACATCATATTATGCTGTTGGCTTTATATTACACTCCCTATAAAGCATAGTTAGTTATCTCTTGAAACATGAGCCACCATTATATGTTCCTCTACGTCAGAAATTATACCTTTATTTTTGTTTCACCGGGACCTAGAATAGTACCCAGCACTGCACATTTGAATGGAAATAACTTACATAGCACTCTGTACTCAAAAGCCCTATGAGGTAAATAATTCATCAGGTACTATCCATTCTACAGAGAAGAAAATATTATTCTTAAAGTCTTCAAGTTTGTTTTTTTTGGTGTTATGTTCTTATTTCTTTGTTTTTGTGAGCAATAAATTAATTCTTGATACTGCTGCATTAGGTCAAAGAGTAAACAGAATATTTACCCTAAAAAAATTTGTGACCATCATCATTGGTGATATTTAAATGTATCTAAATCATTTTTTATTTTTAAAGATGATATAGTAAAACAATGATGTAAGTTTTTTTTTATTTTATTTCTTAATTTTATTTATTTATTTGACACAGAGAGAGAAATCACAAGTAGGCAGAGAGGCAGGCAGAGAGAGAGGAGGAAGCAGGCTCCCTGCTGAGCAGAGAGCTCCATGTGGGCCTCGATCCCAGGACCCTGAGATCATGACCTGAGCCGAAGGCAGAGGCTTAACCCACTGAGCCACCCAGGTGCCCAGTTTATTTTTATTTTAAAAGATTGTTTTTATAATAAGGGTAGAAAAGAAATAACAAAACAACTGATTTCATTTTTTATTTTCCCTTCCTGTCTTCATCAATTAACTACAATTACCGTGAACAGCCAGCAGAGGGTGTAGTTGAGTTATGGCTGACTTTTTTTTGGAGGGGGGGGTCTGGTCCTATTTTCAGCTTTTTAACAGGGATGTCTCACTTTTTAACAGTAAAGTTATGAGAGCTTTAAATATTTTTATTTGATCATTATTTACTATAAAAGAACATTTATTTTGCATGGATCATCAAAAAAAGAAAGTTATTTCTTTTACTCTTTTTTGGATAAATCATAGATAAAGAATTTCAAATGTTTTAAAACATTTTCGGGGGTTCTAGTAATTTTTCAAGTCATTAGCCACAGGATAAAGGAGGGGTCATTCACTGAATCCAGTAATCTTAATGACAGCGTTATAGAGTTGATGTGTTCACAAGTATCTTAATACTCACTGTACCAAAACCTTTTTTCCATGCTACCTACTTGCACTCTGAACAAAACAAAACAAAAATTCAAAACAAAATCCTAAACCTAGTGTTTTATGTTATATGACAGCTTGGGAGAGGGAGCCTATCAGTCAGTACACATGCTTCCTGCTACCAGTTACGTAAGTTAGAGTCAAAGAGACATGGAGGACTCCTGTGCTGTTACTGCCCCCAGAAGAATACAGCAACGTTTCGAAGTTGCAAAGTGTAGTCACACTCCGTGTCCTCTCACTCTGTCTGTTTCCCATTTCCACTTTCTTACTGCCAGTACTGGAATCAGTAAAGTTAAGGAAGGAGATTCTGGTACTTCAGTAATTCCAGGTGTGTATCTGGAGAGGGAAAACATATTTTGTCTGCAGTCATCTCTAAATTGTCTCATTTTCTAGGAAAGTTAACTGTTGATGTTTAGACTTTACCTAGTAACTGGGTGAAAGCTTAAAGATCTTGTTTGTTTGTAAGCTAGCCTGCTCTTTATAATTCTTTTCCTAGCTCCCTTTTTGCCACCGGCATTTTGACTTTTTAGGGCAGATATCAGTTTTCTCTAGGAAATGATCAGAGCTAGTAAAAAGTAGATTTCTTTTAAACTATTCTTCTGAAAATTTAGTTAATTGATGGTGGTCAAAATATTGCCTAAAATAAGTCTCCCTACTTTCTCAAATTTTGGTCATATGCAGCTCTGCTCACTCCCACTTATAATGATGAGAATGGTACATACATTTCTCTCGCCAGAGTCTGCTTTGAGCTGTCCCATACATAGGTAATGGACACTGGATTTGTCTGTTTTATAACCTCATGTGGTCCATCCTATGTGCAACTGTAACCTGAGGAAGCTTCCTTCCTCAACCTTGCAAGCTTCTTCACTATTTTGTCTTATCTTAAACCTTAGATCTAGGACCAGCTTCTGTTCCTTGTCCTATCTCATCCCTCTGTACTGCTCCCACCCCCCCAAGACACAAATCAATCAGTAACAAAAGAGAGGCTAGTGGTTTCTAGCTCAGTGGAGTCAAGGAGGGGCTAGGGAGGAGGAGTGTATCTCATAGTATGTAATAAGCAGTTACCATTCTGACCCGTCCTCAGTAGAGCTGGCCAGATGATAATCCTTAAATAGATTTTTAGCTTCCAGTTGGAAGGCTTGTGTTACGTTTCTGTTTTCTTTGTGCATTGTGTTCTGCGCATCTGCATTGTTGACTTCCTTTAGCAGAGTGTTTCTATTATAATAACAGGAGATTTAGTCCTCAGCATCAGGCTTTTCAGAATGGTATCCAAAAGAAGGTGTGGTCCAATGGAGGTAGTGTTTTAGTGAAAATAATTCGAAGAAGAGGGATTAGAAGATGTGGGTTCTTCTCCTTCTATTTAATTTTATGACTTTGGGTAAGTCACTTAGCCTTTGTGTCTCATTTTAACTTATTTGTAGCATACAGACAATACTCTTTTTTTTGTGCAAGTCGTGTTCTAAGGATTAAAAGAAATACTTTTTTTTGAAAATCTTTGAAATTTTCAAAACAGCGAGAAGAAAGATTTTTCAAACTTGCATTTGATGTTAGTAAAAAGGCATTGCTATTTCTTTCTGGAATTTATTCGCCATTTTACCTGTGTGGTATTTTCTAAAAGTAAAATTAGGAATATGTTTCTTTTCAGGCAGCAGAAGATAGCAGACAGGGAAAAGAGAGCAGCAGAACAACAAAGGAAGAAAATGGAGAAGGAGGCACAACGGCTAATGAAAAAGGAACAGAACAAAATTGGCGTGAAGCTTTCATAACGGATGTCCTTCACATGTCATAGTGCCAGTAGGAGAGATATGAGCTCCACATTCAAGCGACATTTATATGGATTTAAGAATATTTTCAGAACACAAACACGTTGCTTGATTTTAATGTGTTCATTAAACCATCTAGGAGACCAGGATTCTCTCAAAGTACCTTGAACTCTTAGTGATTGAGACTCAAAAAAACAAAAAAAAGACCTACGAGGCAATATTTTTTTCAACATGCTCCAAGTGTAAGACAGTTGTTTGCTGTAGAGAAAATATTACAAATGGAATATTCCAGTACCTCTTCTAGCTAGTGTTTCTAGCTAAATAAATAGGTGTAAATAATTTTATGGTGGGAAGGAACTCTGCGTTCTATAATGCTTTCCTTCATTGTGCATAATGATAAAATAAATAATTTTAAATATTTCGTTGTTTCCATGATTATCTGACCTAACTCAGACAAACTGCAGGGCTTTTACCTCTTTATTTTTGTTGTCAGAAGCTGGTATTGGCATACATTTCTTCTAGTTTGAACTGGTATCGTTTATGTTTAATAAATGACATTAAGGAATTTGATGACTTTGGTTTTCAAGAAAATGACATTAAATGCAATAATTTTATTTATCATAAAGATTTTATACATCATTTTTAGATGGTGTGATGGTATACATATTTGTAATTTATACTGCATGTATAAAAATTGAAAATCAGCAAAAATGACAAATTTGTTTTGCATTATTATAACTTGTGCTTTAAAAAAACTAGTATTGATAGTTTTTTCCTTTTGTTGTGGATTTTAAGATGTTACTGTATTTTAAATACCTTAGTCCCTCTCGCCACAAAAGCCATTAATTTACAAACGCAGAAAGCCTTTGTTTCTAGTATTTAAAAGCTTTCAGATGATTACTGTATCAACTCTATATATCTGACATAATGCAGTTTACTGTGTTGCTAAGATAATACTGATTCATTAAATTTTAAACAGATAGGAATAATATTTTTTATTTTTGGGTGTTGACTAGCTCTAAAATAGTTTGAAGGATATAGATACATACTGTGTTCACAGGAGAAAAATGGATATGAGAGTTTAAATCCCATTAACTTTTTTCTCCATGATTAAAATACATTCAGACTCATTTTCTATGGCTTTAGAATTTTTAAAGATTTTTACTTTCATAAAAGTTGTTGCCCCAAGTTAACATTCTCGGGGGGGGGGGGGGCGGCTTAAGTGTTGTAGGTACTCTGCAGGCTAACTACTGCTGATATGTTTGAATTAAAATGATATTTCATGATAAAATCACAGCCTGTATAGTGAGATCACCTTAAGTCCTTAGCCTAAGCTCCTAGACTAAATGTGATTTAGAATCCAGTTGACATTTAACTTTGGTAAACTACTTTTTATAGTCCCAAGCCACATTTTCAGTTATCATGTTTATTAGAATTTCTGCCAATAAACTCCAGTTAAATATGATTAGACTCAAATTTTTAGTAATAAATGTACTCTCTTCCCTTATTTGTGTTTATTTTTAGTTATGAGAATGCTACATGATTTCTGTAAACTTGGGGTTCATAAAGGGTTACTTCTGCTTTAGTACAATAAATTTTACTGCTTTTCCCCAGTAGTTGACAGATATTGAAGTCTACTTTGGTCATGACTTTCATGATGTGAGATTTTGTTTTTTGTTGGCTTTTTAACTTTTGATTAGAAGTAAAGATTAGTTAAAAATTGTATGATAATTAGAAAGATTTTTTTAATGAAAAGAATAACAATTTGGGGATTTTTTTTTACACTCTCTGTTGCTATGTAAACTGAATTCTTGTGTTCAGCTGTGTGTAATATGGTAATATAGTCCCAAAAGAAGTTGTGAGATAAGTTAAATATGTATGATAAATGCTTTATGATAACAGACTAACTTTTAGATTTGAAATTTATAGTTTGTTTTTCTTTTAATTTTAATTAGGAATTACCAAGTCTTAGCAGCCTATTAGTAAAAGTAAAAAAGAAATACAGGTAGGCATAGATAGAATTAGTAAAGTGCTACCCATTATCCGAATTGTGCATTTCATGTATTGAGATAAGTGATGTGCAGAATGTGAAACTTTTTGTTTTGTGTATCTCTGTCTATATGTATGGTTTCCACTCTTACTAAGCTGTAGCTTAGTTGACCTTTGGCTCTTTTTAGTAGCATATTTAATTCAGTCAACATTTTATAACTGAAAACTTCAAATTCAGCATCTAAATTCCTCACCTCTGGCCAGGATGGCAGATATTCTTTTAGATGAAGATTGGTGGTTGGGAAGATGAGGATAGCTGTAGAAACTGGCATCTGGTTGGAGCTTCCAACAGCAGTCTCTACGCTGCCCGGATAGTGCACATCTAACCATGGCCAGTGTTCCAAAAAGCCTGTTTTGTCACTAATGACATAATTACTAAAGGGATGGTCTTGGCCAGATAGAGCTAACACACATCTTGTTTAAATCTATGTAGTTCAGCTTTAACCTACTGCAATGATTTTCACAGCCTTTAGCCCCTTATTCAAAAGAAATCTTTCATAAGGTGTGTAAGCAAACAGTAGTTACTGTGGTGAGTAGTTTTGGCTGAACCACTTTGGGGGGTAGGGGTGTGCTAGGGCTTACAGATTCTTTATGGAAAGAAGTTTCTGCTCAGTTGGAGGGATGAGGAAGATGGGTTCATGAAGAGCTTATTTTAGTGGTGAATAACTTAAACTTGTGCTTACTATTTACATAGATTTTTAAAATTTAAGGTACTCTCTCCTGATAACAAAGGGAGCTCTTTTTATCTTCATATAATTTACTTCACTTTAGTATAACCAACAATGTTCCAAGGTTAATAGGATTAGCTTGTGGGTCCTTTTGTATTTAACTGGGTTTTTGTTGTTGGTTTGTTTTTTTTTGTTTTTTGGGTTTTTTTTTTGCTTCCTACCTTTTCTTTTCCATGCCCCTGAGTCGTGGCCATCGGGCCAGGGTAAGTTTTGAGAGTAATAGATTCTTTTCACCAAAAGCCTTATCTTCCAGACCTGGAAACAGACATTATTCTAGGAACACCCTGATGCATGTACCTACCCCTACTCCCTGGAGTTCTACCCTGAATACCTGCTACTGACACTTGCTAATTCACCAAACAAGAGCTTTTGCACAGAAACTTAGGCTAGAAGTCTGTGGCCAACCAGTCTAATTGCAGTCTTCCCTTCTGGAAACTTCCATGGATATTAATACAGGTGCTTTGCGTATATATTGATCTGATTGCATCAATTCTGAGAACTCAAGAGTTCTAAGCTGTAGAAATGATGCAATATTAAATTGCCTGAGTTTGCAGATCATTTAAATGGACATAATGGTTTTAAGGATTGACAAAGACTAAATGTTCTTTATAGGCCTGTGGTACATACATAAACACTCAGCAAATGGTAGTGGTTATGATTCCACATTTTGCTGTGCACTCTTGGCAGCCGCCCTCCCTCTGGACAACGGGAGAGGTTGGCTGATCTTACCGTATTAATCTTTATACACCTTTAATTGAGAAAGGGAAAACAAACGTGTTCGGTAGTATCTGGGAGCCTAATTATATCAATGACTCTTCAATCCAGTGAGGTAAACATTACCCCATTTCACATATGAAGAAACCAAAGCTTAGAAAGGCAGGCGTGTGCTTGATTATAGCAAGTTTTGAGAGGAGGTTACCTTAGTGGTTAATCAGTATTTATTGTGGACTATGATTTCAAAGTTCTGTTTGCTAGAAACTGCCAGATGCCAGAAGTTCAATAGAATTTCCTTTCTAGTTCTTAAAGAACTCAGTGCAAATGATGTTACAAATTATAGTAGATAACATCTATTTGTGTTTTCTAACAACTTATTTAATAAATAAGGAAATTAGTTTGCTTTTTATTTCCATGTAAATAATAACTAGTTGAATGTCGATGCCATTATGACTATATTTCCAGTTTACTTGGGTCAGATATTATATTCAAGGTGAAATGAAATGTGGTTTATATTCACACAGGGCAAAAATAGGCCAATTAGCTCACTTGATTGAATTATTGTTGAGACCGAGGTCACAGGTTTTGTGCATACGCAGACCAGGGCTGTACCCAGAGACTGTCCTGCCACAAACTGTGTCCCTGACTTTGTCTGGTTATCTTCTGAACATGTGTCTTTAGGATCTGATTGAGAGTATAAATGGCACAGAAAAGTCATTTCCATGCATAGGAAATTCAAAGGACATATTCTAAGTTGGTGATATGTTGAGGGAAATCATTACGGTTTCTTCCTCTTATGTAAATTTTGGCTCATTATAAAGATATTAACTTATGCCCCCAATCAGTTTCTTCTCTTAAAATAGTCAATCCTCAATTTATATATCAAGACAGTTCCCAAACCTGTTGATTATTCCTAAATAAAACCGTGCTTACCTACTTTATGGAGAAAAATGTCATTATCACTAGACATATTGGCTAATGAAATAAAAATTTTTTTTAAAGATTTTATTTATTTTGATAGAGAGAAACACAGCCAGAGAGGGAACACAAGCAGGGGAAGTGAGAAAGGGAGAAGCAGGCCTCCCATCGAGCAGGGAGCCTGATGTGGGACTCAATCCCAGGTCTCCAGGATCATGACCTGAGCCGAAGGCAGTTGCCCAACCAACTGAGCCACCCAGGTGCCCATGAAATAAATTTTTAAAAAATTTTTTTGACTTTTTTAAAGACTTTATTTACTTATTTGGCAGTGAGAGAGATCACAAGTAGGCAGAGACACAGGAGGAAGCAGGCTCCCTGCCTAACAGAGAGCCTGATGAGGGCCTCAATCCTAGGACCCTGGGATCATGACCTGAACTGAAGGCAGAGGCTTTAACCCACTGAGCCACCCAGGAACCCTTGACTTTTTTAGTGGTAAATGAAGTAAGATGTACATAAGCCTACAGATATATTTAACTTGCTTCCTTTAAGTTTAAAGTACACAAGAATACAGGCGCTTTTTATTTCTTTTTGAAGCTTTGCAGCACATCTGAACATAACTGCCAACCCTCATGGAGTAAGATAATTACATGGGTTATCATTTTTAAGACTTTTTTCCATGGACTGCTTTCAGTGGGAGATGTGAAAATTATTACGACTGCTTTAGTTGTTCGTTTTCTCTCTATATATAACCAACAAGCCAGAAATAACGTGCTGGTTCAGAAGAATTAAAGGTCAGTTTAAAATGCCAGCACCTATTGTTTACTGTAGAAAGTAAGGCTGGCAGACCATTGCAAACACTGAGCTATTTGATTGCCAGGAAGGGGAGGGACAGCCTCATGGCACCATCAGATTGGAGAAACGTTGCAGTTGTTAATGGTTTTCATACTCCAGTTCGTTTCAGCTCCAGTCTGGCAAAAATGCAATTTTTCAAAGTTATTCAAAATCACTTTGATCCAACACCTTCAGGGAATGAGAGTGAAACTATCCCCGACAGTGGGTCAGATAAGATCACCATGGGGAGGAAGTCTAGGGCAGCGAGGAGCAGCGGGTAGGACGCCTGCCTTTAGAAGCATTCACAAGGGAAGCAGGCAGGCGGGGTGTTCCAGCCAGCAGCCTTCTGCAGCAGCAGAGGCTCAGGCGCTGATAGGAGCTCGGGGAGAGATCCTCTTCACAGTTAAACCAACAATCACCGGCAAACAAACTTGTGTAAGGAAAGCTTAGAAAACATCTCCATGAAGCATTCATCTGTTTAGGACAGGAGAGGCTCAAGCTCTTCAGCACTGCCCAGAATACTAGTCCCAGGGCTTGGGAATCTCCCTGCAGGTGACTAGCCTTTTTCAAAGCACCTGAAATTGACTGAACTGTTTTCCTAGCTGTTCTCAGAGGTGATGCTGAGACTGCTGCAGGGGATGAGAGGGAGGTGAATGCCAGGGCTCCATGCCCAGTACCCCCATGCCCAAACTTCCCTTTTATGTGACGTATGTATGGGGATTTTTGTGTCAAAAATATCTTTTAAAAGAGACACATATTTACAAAACTTAAGCAGTACCAAATTATTCTTAATACAAGTCTTATTACAAGTCTGGTAATACAATACCAGTCTTAATACAAGCCATCTGGGTAGCATTCCAATCTCTTTGAGATTTTAAAAATTGTTTGTAATAACCGTTGTAACCATCAGTCATCAGAGCCATTGTGACTGCAAGAGAATCAGTAGTCACAGCAGAGGATGTCTTCCAGTGGTTTAAAAACATTACCTGCTATCCACCTGTTTTTTTCTATGTGACTTTCTAATTGTGTTTGTTTGGGATAACAGGGAGTTTGCCATTCTTTTAATATTTGATTGCTAAAAACCATTATTTTTTAATTTCCTAGGTTACTGCTTCATTGTGCACACTTTGCCTGGTAAGACGGGGAATAGATGAATTTTGTAGAAGTGCTCACTGAGCCACAATGGAAATTGGAAACTGCCCCTAGACCTTTTAAAATGAAAAGTCCTCAAGAGAAAAACATATCAGACCTAACCACTACTTAGGCAGGGCCTATGATAGATGCAAATCACAGACTTCCTTCTTCTCCTGCCACAAATGTCAGAAACGCTTGGCATCTGAGTGCTATGCATTTTTCCCCCTTTCTGAACAGCTCAGCTTGGAAAGGTCAGCATATCCCTTTGGGGGAAAAAAATCTTTTCTTATAAATTGGAATGTTTGCACACAAAACTGTAGGAAATAGTTAACATTTGCTTTGATGGGACAGCAATTTGTTCAATAGGGTGGAATTGTTCTTCTTTTTCCATTTCCTGCCTATTTGTGCATCACAGGCACACAAATTACTGAATGCAACTTTGAGGGCTTCTATGAGATCAGATCATCCTGTCCACAAAACCAGCCAACGCCTTGGGCTTCCGAAAGGCAAACTACGTTCCATCTTTTATTTATTCCAAGGGACTTATTTGTGAGAGGCTGCTCTGAGTAAAGGCAGTAATTTTCCACAGACTATACATACTGAAACCCTGAAGAAGGAGGAGGAAGGGTGGGGAGGCAGAGGGTCAGGAAAAGAAAAACAGAACAACGGGTCCAAGATCTCTTGCTTCACCTTTGCACACATTTGTTTCCGTGTGGATAGGACACTCAGTGTCCCATGTTTCAGATGAGGTCATTTTGTTTGACTTCTGGTTTCTGAAAGAGGGATACAGAGCATTATGACAAAGCAAGTCACTGTTCATGATCAGCTGCCTCCAATTTGATAAACAACATAAATATTTGTGGTTCATGGAGAATTCTTCACCAGAGCCCATCTTTCTATCCATCTTGAACTGATGAAGAAAAGCGCTGAGTTTGTGTGGTATATTCATTTCTGTAGCAATGGGGGATCCCGAAAACAAGCTTATAAATTTTCTTGAGGGAAAAATACTTTTAAGTTAGCAACGACCAAAAATGGAAACAAGGGGGGGCTGTAAGGAAGATAACGACATCAAGGTATTGGTCGAGGCTGAGGCTGGACTACCGGAAAGGACCTGAGTCATCATGGATCGTTATTTTGAGACACTTCCGATTATTCACCTCCAGAAATAATTTCCCTTCCATTTCAGCCAAATTACTCTACAGTGTGCTAAGTGGCCATGTGTGTCCTGAGGCACGTGTGTACTCCAGGAGAAGAAGCATCCTATCAGAGGCAAACCACCTCTCTCCAAACCTACATCCTCGTGCCCGATGTCCCATGCCTTCTCATCTTTTCAAGGCCTTCTCTCCTTCAATGAAATCCTTCCTCCTCTGGATTAACAATTTCTTTTTCTCCATTGCTCAACTACAAAAGCACACAAACAATGTTCTATCTCCTCTCTATATTGAAAAATAAATGCCTGTAACTCATATCTCCTTGTAAGGACACCCATGTCCCTGCAACCGTTCACATTAAAACTTATTTTAAAAAATGAGCAGTACACATTGATTTCTACTTTTCCTCCTGCATTCACTCTGCAACCCACTTCAATATGGCTTCCATCTCTACTTCAAGAAAAGGCCCTTGACAGTCGCTAAGACCTCACCAAAGCCAGTGGGCATGTATCTGCTTTCATGTTACTCAGCTCCATGGTTGGATTTCCACACAGCTGACCACGCCACTCTTAAATCACTGTCCTCTCTTGGCTTTCATAATATCACCTTCCCCTGTTCTTCTCCTACTGTTGGACTGCCTCTTTCAGCTTTTTTGTTGATTCTCCATCCTCTATCTCTATCTGAATGTGGATATGCCCTATGTCTGTCTGGCTTTCTTTCCTTCTTTCCATGATCTGGATGATTGCATCCAACTAATGGTTTTAAATAATCTATAAATGCTTAAGAACCCCGATTTTATGACTCTAGCCCTGACAACGCCTGTGGTTTTCACATTCACATATGCAATGACTCACTTGGCATTTCCACATAGACATTTACTCGACATCTCAAACTTAGGCTCCCAAACATGTTTCTGTTTCCATTCTCAGTAAATGGCACCACCATCAACCCAGGTGCTCAAGTAAAAACCTAAGAGTCACCCTTAATTTCTCTCTTCCTTAAACTCTACCGTATCGCCTCCCCATATCCCATCTTTCCGCAAATCATCTCAGTTCGGTCTTCAAGTTGTATCTAGTTCTATCTTCAGTCAATTTAATCTCTAGGTCCACTTCCGCCACCAAGTTGTCATAATCACTCATCCAGACGATTACAATGGTGTCCCTTCTCCCGCTCCTGCCTGCTTCCAATACATTCTACATACAGTAGCAATAATTCAAAAAAAAAGTAAGAAAACTAAAACAAAACAAAACAAAATGCAGTTTGTGTCACTGTCCTGTTTAAAGTCTGTTCATATTTCTTACTGCACTGGGGATAAATTCAGACCAACCCTAGCGTGGTTTACATGGCCCCATATGGACTAGCCTCTTGTTCATTTCTCCAATAGCCCGCCTCCCCAACTTCTTCCCCCACTCTAGTCACTCTGTTCTCCTTCTTGCCCCTGTAACATGTCCCACCCTTTTCTGACTCAGGGCCTTTGCATTATATTTTACCCCTGTATCTTCATATATGCTCTTTTTAATCCAATAGTACTAATGTTATTTCTTCAGAGATTTGTTCCTTACCTTTATCCCTATCATTCTTGGTCAAAACACTTTATTTGCTTGGAAGTACTTACCATCATCTAAAATGATTTTTTCATTTCTAGGCATGTTCTGGAGCTTTTACAGACAGAACCTAAGCTCCCTGGGGGCAGAAGCCTTGTCTGCCTCCTTTAGTATTGATGGTTGATCTGGTAAAGTGCCTAGCATCCAGTAAGTGTTGGATGGATTAATTCATTCAAAGGCTATTTTTAGAACCCTTACTATGTGCCACATACTGTTCTAAGCTCTTGACATACATCTGTGAACAAAACAGAACACAGATCCCTGCCTTCAGAAACCCAATACTTTAGTGGGATAGATGGACAATAATCAAGACAAGTAAATCAAGTAAAAATACAGCATGTTGAAAGGCGGTAAGTGCTAAAGAAGGAGAGTTTCTGGATGCAAACTTAGGATAGTCTCATCTCTTTTTCCCTTTACAGGGGAAAAACATTTGCTTTGCAGACACTTGAAATCTGGCTTCTAAGGTAAACCATGGAATTGTGAGTAGTTTACCTCTTTGAGGTTTCGCTCCCTTATCTGTAAAATAGAGTAACACCCACCTCACAAGGTCAGTGTGAGGAATAAATATGGTTATATAAATCAAGTATTATCTCATCCTTCCCAACCACCCACCCTCACCCTATTATTCCAAGGGGAGGAAGCATATGGTATTAGCATGTTCTCCCTCTCTGTATCCCTAACATACTTAGAAAAATCAACACAACTTTTTTGCAAATACTCAACACATCCTTAGCAAATAAATATATGAACAAACAAGTGTACAGGTAATTTCAGAGCCAACAATCAAAGTTACTTTTATTCAGAAGCAATGCTTTTTAAAAGACAGTAGGAAACTTTCCCTTTTCTTTAATAATTTTTTTCCTTTCTCATTTTTAATTCCATTTTATAGACCCCCTACTGATAAAGAAGAAAGGATCTATCCATTTAGTCTTTCTTACCATATACAGGGGTAAAACTGAACAGATAATTATTTTATAGGAGGATAAAACATTTATTTAAATGGAAACACTAATCTTTATTATCATCATGCTAAAGTGTGTGGTTACAAACAATTTCCAATAAAACACTATATAATAAGCAAAAAATAAGTTAATACATTGTAAACTTACATACAGTTTCATCAATTAACAGGTTCAGGAACAAACAAGCCATTTGATGACTCTGGAGCTACATTTAGTAAAAAACCGCACTCAAACCTTATCAACCCCAAGTAAGACACTAAGGAGCTATTCAAGACTTCTTCAAACCAATTACATGAATACAGTTTTATTTTTGGTTACAGTCCCCTGCTGTGCACAAGACCACTGGAATGCTGTAACAATCACACATTTTAAAACGGCACAAAGCGAAGCAAGGAGCGAACATGCCGGCCTTACAGAAGCTGTCTCGAAAGTGCAAACTGCATTTTCTCTTCCTGAACCACTAGGAAAAGCACGGGTACCTCGGACGACACGGCAGGGTCAGGAGCATGCTTTCTCTACCACTGCTGGGACATTGAACTTGAACCACGTCTCCATGCCTTTGCAGATACTTCCGGTTTTAGACAGTGAACAGGTGTCAACTAAATATAGTGCAAATCAAATACCGAGGAGCAAAATGACAGACCAGAGACTGCCACAGGTCCGCCCGCTGTCTCTCCCCCCCAGCCCCCCTCCCCCCGGGGCAGCACGCGGCGACATGGACAGAGTGGCACGCGGCGACAACTTCTCTTCAGGTTTTGATGCGAAAGGCGGCGCGGCGGAGCGAATGCAGGGCGACCACACAGCAGCCCCGCAGCAGCGCTCCGATGTTGTAGACCGGATCTGTCCCCCCTCTCTGAGTACTGAATGCCCACAGAACCGTGGGGACCGCGGGGGCGGCCACGGCCAGGAGATCCACCAGGAAGCTGCTGCTCCAGTACTGCCTCCCGGCGGCCCCGCACGACAGCGGGACGATGGCGTCCAGTCTCTCCTCCATGGAGTCTGCAAAATCCAGCTCTCTCATGAGGCGGTTTGCAGGGGCCGCCAGACCCACCTCGGCTGATGGGGTCTCCACGGGAGACAAAAGGATGGCAGAGTTGGGGTTTCTGGGCGTTAGATCAAGCAGGCATGTAGAGATGGACTCTGTGAAGCTTTCGGTCGAGTCATCCCCGGGCTCATCAGGAGATGCTGAGCTCGAGAGACAGGGGTCCTGAAGCTTGAGCACATACTGAATGAGCTCCGAGACGGCCGGGCTGTAGGGCACCACGTCGGTCTGCACCGCCTGCTCCACCAGCGCCCTGCCCTCGTCCTGACCCACGGCCAGGGGCAGGAGCTCCAGGACCTCTGCTCCGGCGGCCGCACGAAGCAGCTCCAGGTCATGGGCCTCGCTGGTGGTGGCCGTCACCATCCCATCAAACAGATCTGTGCCGTCGACCATGCCGTCTGCCACCAGCAGATCGCTGTCCGCCCCTTCCTCCATGACCTGCTCTTCCAGAGACAGCCCATCCGCCATCTTGCCAAAAGAGGTGTTGAGGGGTAAGCTCTTCTCCGGGGAATCGCAGGGGAAGTCCAGACACAATTCATCCCTCAGAGAGCCGCTGTGCGCCCTCTCCATGCTCTGAAGTAGAGACTCCAACTTCTTGTTCTGGATGTTTATGTCCACAAAATATTTCTGAATGCCTTTATCTTTATCGGCCAAGCTGCTCCTCATCGTTTCGATGACCTGTCTGAGCTGTTTGATCTCCTTCCTGGCTTCCTTCAGGGCCAGCTGGGCCTCCACGCGGTGGCACTCTTCCTCAATCCAGTCTTCCCTCATGCGGGCCAGCTGGGACTTGAGCTCCACGATCTCGCTTTCCCTGCGGGGAGAAGACAAGTGCGGCTCAGGGAAATGTGGGCTTTCCGCGGTGCACACCGCGTTCTGCCCCACGGCCAAGAGCCCGTGCTCTTGCCCTTGAAATGCAGAGGTTCAATCAGGGTTGAGTTTTCTCACAGGTATTAGCCAGGAACTGCCCCCCTTATTTGTAAAATAGCCAAAATGATAATAACTGGGATCAGAATAAACAATGCCACTGTTTGTGTTTTTCATTCTGAGGGCTCACTCTCAGGCAATGTGCCAAGTATAAGCACTCTCCTCTATTCAGTACTTAATATTTGAAATTTTGTTATGAGAACACACTGGAGCTTGTCTGCCTATTGTACATCCATAGTCCACCCTTTCCTGTGTCTAGACTTTGTGGAAGGAAAGTTCGTTTCACTTTTAATGATCTATCACAGAAGGCAGACTGGTTTTGTTCTGATCATAGACTAATCTGAATTTTTTTTAGATTAAAAAGTGTTTCGTGTTACAAGGGCTTTGTGAAAAGTGAATTATTCTGTCTCTTCTCAAGAGGATATGGGGGCCATCCTACTCTGAAGAAGACCCATCCCACTGTTTAGATCCTTCATGGGACCTTATCTCAAGATCTTTGTTGAAAAATTCTTCCTGACATATCGTTTCTTCAGAGTCGATGTAAATACAAGTCCTCATATTCTCTGTGGCTATGAAGACCAGGCACTCAGAATTCTGATATAATATGAATGGTTGGTGTCAGTTTTGCTTCTCTGAGTTTAGATCTGAGCATTCGCTGTTTCATTGCCCTCCAATACTTCCCTGCCATGACTGCTCAAACCCTCCTGGGGATTCCTCAAATCATAAACAAAGACTTCCAGAAAGTAAGGTCTGACTCATGCTACCCTCACTCTCACCCTGAGTCCACACCTACCCTGGTCAGAGCTCAGTTCAGCTATCCCAGAATGTTCCAGGGGAAAATCATTAAGCAGAAAATCTGGCCTGCCCCAAGATGTCAAAGGCCTTTTCTCCCTGAGACAGGATCTCTTAAGCAAGGGCCGGTTTTTGGTTTTTGTTTTTTACCTTAACACTTAGCCAAGAATAATGAACCTTTTCCTTCAGCACAGAAATAGCTTGGGGGAATCACAATACACACACCATCCACACTCAGAGAGATAAACAGGGCTTGATAGGGGCCCCTCTGTGTGACCCTTTCTACTGGAAGTAAGGAACTGTTCCTGCCAGTGTTCCTGCTGTCTAAAAATAGCCATGCACACACCCAATGCTTCATGTCAAAGCCATACACACCCAGAAAAAGCAGGGGATCCTCTGTGACCTGAGAAGGTCCCCTGAACTCCTGAAAGAGCAAATCATGCAGGAATATGAAATGGCTCTTTGAAAGACTGATTTAAGGAATTTGGCAAAACTTCAATGAAATCATTTTTCTTCTTGGCTATTTCCCTAGAGTGTGGGCTTGCATTTCACTTTATGGAAAAAGAAATCGTGCTCCGTAAGAGGGTGAAAGGAGTGCAGGTTCACCTTTCATGAAGCCGCCGCTCAGATTCCTTCAGCTTGGTCTTCAGGTGCCTCACTGTGACCTCCTTCTGCTGCAGAGGAGTCAAATACTGCTCCGGATTTGGGGGCTTGACACCATGATTTTCACCGCACGACATGTACCTTCCAGAGCGCCTGAAACAATCCCAGCAATCAAATGTTACTTCTTCTGTAAAAAAAAAAAGTTAAGGCACAGCTAACAGCTTAAGAAGGAATGACAGCTGTGAACTGGGGTCTTACACCTCAATAATGTGTGCTTCACTTGGGAAGGGAGACTGACTGCAATCCCCCTGCCAATCTTAGGACCACACGTTACCTGGGAGACTGTGGGGAGGGTGTTTGTGGAGAGGGTGGGGACAGTGAAGACGGAGGATTTTCTATGGCTGAGGGATGACCTCACACAAAATAATGTACAATTGTGCATGGGCCTGCCTGTGGATTCAGAGTAATACACTGTTAGATCAGACCCCGGGCAGGCGGGGGGGGTGGGGGTAGGCTGGGAGCGAGATGTCCTGGTTTCCCCTACAGTGTGCCACTGCCTAAACATCCCGATTGTTAGGAGTTGTGTTCAAATTGTTATGAGATCAATCCCTGATATGAGGGTGCCGATCTGGTGGAAAGTTTCCTTCTTTCAAAGGAAAAAGGCTACTGCAGCGTCAGCAGAGTGTGTTTTGTAAGAGGGGTACCAGAGTTAGAGAAAACTTCCTGAGCTGGAATGTCGGCCCCTCTCAGGCCTGGCCAAGCGCTGGGCATCTGCTCTACAAGGGCTGATAAACGAGAATGATCACCCAGAAGGAAGATGACTGAGGGAGGAGGGCTGGCAGCTTCCGCCCTGGCCCTGGAGCCAGTCCAGCCACTACACTCACCCTGCTCCCCCTGAGTCTGCACTCCATCTAAGATGACCTGTGGCCAGCTCCCACCCTTCTCTAGTGCTCCTGTTGTGGCCCCTTTGGTTGCCTAAGTCCTTTTTTCCAGAACCTCCTGCCCCCACCCCTCCTGGGACTAATTAATTCCTTGCTTGACCTGCAGATTTCAATATCATTTCCTCAGGAAGGCCTCCTCTGATCCCTCCAGACTGAATTGGATCCCCTCCTGACCTCTTAAAAACACATATAGCAACAGGTATTCGCAGAATAACCTTAAATGTGTTTTTGTCATTAGATGAGCAGTATCCTTGGTGTCCTCTGGGCAGGAAGCACAGGGCCTTCTCTGCTGTTTGCTGTCCCATTCCCAGTGCTCTACATGGTACCTGACACAACATGGTACTCAACACATATCTGATGTTTGAAGGAACGAATGAACCCATAAATGATTCTTGTCCTGTCTTGCGGGAAAGACATAGGTCCCTCCCACTGCCCCTGTGCCATTTTTCCTCCCTGGCCAGTCACTCCTCAGACTCTTAAGCCTTAGCAGAAACTGGGCTTTGTGTTCTTTCTGCAGCTGCCCTTGAAGGATTAGCTGAGCATGGGAAAGGAAAGAGAAGTGACTTACTACAGAATAAGGCAGAAGCTTGGGAGTTGCATGCCTTTTTTTTTTTTTTTTTTTTTTTTTTTTAAGTTTTTGCAAGAAAACTTACCAAGGAGGATACACTCCAAGCCCGGAGCTGAGAGGACCAGCACTCACCTCATGACGGGGCTGCCGTCGCTTCCTTTGTAGGAGCCTGAGTTGCTACTACTTGGGGAGGAAGGCGCATAACTGGGATGGATGTTAACGGGACTCAGCTGATTCCTGCACAGCATGGACAGAAAGTCCTTCTCCCGTGGGGAGGGCGGGCTGTTGCCAGACTTGTATGACGAAGCTCCATTACTTCGCCCATGGGGACCTCGGCTGGGAGAGTTGAAAGGGCAACACTCTTACTAGTGCAAACTGTCCTTCTGAGCAGCCCTCTTCCCACCTGCCTGAGATATTCTTCCTTCTGCCATTAGCACAGGCAACCTCACCCCCTGCCATTCGTGCAAATAGTTTCTGACCATAAAGCTTGTTTTGGATTAGTTCCAAATGCCTGTTGAGAGCACAACCCATGTCAAACATTGATTTGGTTGAGGTCCCCTTTGGAGGCTGTTCCAGTACACCTGTTTCAGCTTAAACATGTTTGGGTTTGGTTCATGATGGGGTAAGAAAACGAGGGTGGTTCATTTGGAGTATGAAGAGAAAGGGGATTACCCACAAAAGAGGAGGAAAAAAGAAGACAGATGAACAGAGCCCACATAAATGTCTCAAGCCTATAGTTTAACCACTATTTTCTTAATAAAACCATTATTTTCTTTCCATCCCCAATGACTTAACACAACTTTTATCATTTAGGGGCCGGAATGTTCTAAGAGCCCTCTCTTGGTTTCCTGCCTGTCATCTTGCCCTCTCAGCAAGGAGGCTGATTCTCTGGCTGGAGAGGCCTTTCTAAAATGGAACTGGATATCACTGTCCTCAAAGCCATTCAATGGCTTCCCTGTTCCTCATGAGGTCAAATCCTACCTCCCCATCCAACCCATCTTTTGCCACTCCCCCCTCTTCCCTCTGTATTCCAGAATTCCAAACAACTTACAGTTTTCTGATGATCCATACTCTCCATCACCTTTATGTTTCTAAACTTATAATTTTCTTTGCCTAGAATGTTCTCCTACTCCCTACCCTAAGCCTCTGGATATTTCCAACTTCAAAATCAAAGGGAACCTACTCCACGTAGCCTGCCTAGATTCCTTCTTCTCTAGGTTCATGTGCATGGGGCCCCTTGGTGGTCCCTAGTACTCTATGCAAATGTCCATCCTGGAATTTGTCTCATGGCATCACAACTATATACTGTGTGTCCTTTCCTCTAGAGGAGGGAATTCTGAAGGCCAGAGCACAGTCTGTCCTGTCCCCACTACTTGCTGGCACATGCTGGAAGCTCCTGAAACAATGACTAAATGAATAAACTGGGTTTGAACCTCGGCACTGCCACTTACCAGGAATTTAGGCAAACAAGCTACTTAATACAAGGGGATCTATAATAACCTTTCTTGCCTTCCTCACAGAGTTGATGTGAATCAAAGAAAACATGTGAGTGCATTTGATAAGATGTGAAGGGCAATTCAGCTGGAGAATATTATTACAGGCTCAGCTTGTTTGGACTTCCCTATTCATCTACTTCCAGAGATTTGATACCCATCATGCAAGGAAGCAACTTGAGAATATTGAAATTACTTCAATAGGGTAACAGTTCGGTGTCAGGAATATTTCTTGATGACATTACCAGAAAACAAAAGAGAACAAGTTACCTTTCATCCAGAAGTACTGCTTTTTGACCATGCCCTCTTTGCAATTTTGATTATAGCTGCACGCAACAGACACATCTCAGTGAGAAACATGTGTAAATGTGAGTGTGCGTGTGAGTATACTGGGCTCCAAAATCGCGCTTACTTAAACTCAAATGTAATTTCAACTAGCTGTCAACCCACTAAATCACATATAAATGAAACATCACCAAATTGTAAAGTTAAAAAGTTCTTTCCTTTTGAAATCATCCAGATAGACTCTGCCTCCTTTTCGTGAGAAGGGGACACTTTATATGGAACAGATGGACTGCTGGCTTTGTGACCAACCAGCTTCAGCAGCCCAGGGGTGCTGGGCTGAAGAGCAGAGAAGAACACGGGCTCTGGCTTGGATCTGCTTCTCCACACTTCACTTCTGAGCCTACTCCAGTCGGCCTGACTATTTCTGAATGTGACAGTGAGAAATACGCAGGATTAACCACTACAAGTCAGGACTGAAAGTAAAGAGCGAGCCCTGAGTTTGACCTGGGCAATTCTCTTCTGAGTCGACCTTCACCAATGACCTTCTGAGACCCTAGCCCTCTTCCAGATACTTTAAGAGCACAGTTTTACTTAATTTCAATGACCATGTTATAAAGCTGGTACAACTCTTACCTCTCATTTACATTACATGAAGTATTTAGTTATGTGAAATAACTGAGTTTCAGGGAAAAAGCTGGTCCAAGAACACACAGCGGACTAAGATTTAAATATAGATTTTTTTGTTGTTGTTTAGCTCTTAAGAAATGTCTTCTTCTTACTTTACACAAATAGAATATATTGTCTGGGGGTTGTAAACACGTATGTAGGTACTGGCTAAGGATGTGGTTATTACCTGAAGAATTCACCAGTAACTTTTACTGCAGTGCAGTCACTAAGATACAAATGAAATTAGATGGGGATTTTGAAGAACTCATCTGCTACACCGAATAAAGAAAAATCTCTCCAAGTATTAAACATTACTAAGATACAACCAGATCTTCAATTCTATTTCAGGAAATGAGTGGTTAGACTACAATACCTGACTTACAGAAAAGAAACTACATGCTTAAAAGTATCAGTCCTGTTCCTTACATTTAGTTCAGTTCAAATGCTAACACATAGGGGTATAAAGTTGTTGCAGAACATTTTCAAGGGGAGGCCCGGGTTTCATGATTGCCATGGCTAGGGGCAGGCAAACTCGATGCTACCTTCCTCAGCCCACCCTAAACGCCTTGGTGTGGAGGACAAGAAGAATGCAGTCCACAAAGAGGAGACAGAATTCTGCTGTCCCTGCCCCCTCCTGCATACCTGAATACAGTAAATGGAAAGGAAGAGTCAGGGAAGAAGGGAACCTCACAAAGGACCCAGGAGAATTTCTATCCCCCCGATGTTGTCCTGTACTCCAAGGCAGCACTGCTATCATCATTGACATCACCATGATCGCTGTTAAATTCATAATATGGAAGTCCCAAATCCCAGTCCCTAAGAATGTGACTGTATTTGGAAATATCGCTCTTAAGAAAGGTAATTAAATCCAATTAAGTCCTATTCCAATTTGACTAGTGTCAAAAGGAAACGTGGACACAGACACAGAGAAAGGTTCTGTTGAAGAAGAAGAGACAAAGGTGCCTTGCTGGCTCAGTGGGTTAAAGCCTCTGCCTTCAGCTCAGGTTGTGATCTGAGGGTCCTGGGATCGAGGCCCACATCTGGCTCTCTGCTTGGAGGGGAGCCTGCTTCCTCCCTTCTCTCTGCCTTCCTCTCTGCCTACTTGTAATCTCTCTCTGTCAAATAAATAAATAAAATCTTTAAAAAAAGAAGCAGCAGAGTCAAAATGGCCATCTCTAAGCCAAGAAGCGAGGCTTCCAAAGAAGCCAATCCTGCTGACAGCTGGATCTTGGACTTCCAGCCCACAGAATCGTGAGGTGAATTCCTGCTGTGCGAGCCCTCCCAGGCTGTGGTATTTTGTGAAGGTAGCCTGAACAAACTAATATGAGCATCATCACTGCCATCACCATTTCATATTACTCTCACCACTACTGATGAAAATATCCATTTATGACCCTTTTATGAAATTCTGGGCACCATGTTAAGCACTCATACCTTAGCTCATTGAACTCAATGAGGTAGATGCCACTTTTACCCCATTTTCTAGAACAGTAAGGCTCAGGGCTCTGGCTTATGAACATAATAAATAATGGTGGCTAAACTCAAGCCCATGTCTCTCTGACTCCAAATTCCATTTTTTTTTCTTCCTTCTGACTTCTATCTGCCCTTGGTCAGATTAGGATTTTAGTTCAAGAAAGAGAATTCCTCAGGGGTGCCTGAGTGGCGCACTCAGTTAAGTGTCCCACTCTTGGTTTTGGGTCAGGTCATGATCTTGGGGTCATGGGACTGAGCCCTGAGCTCAGCCTGGAGTCTGCTTAAGACTGTCCTTTGTCCTCTGTCCCTCCCCTCCCTCACTCTTTCACTTTCTCTAAAATAAATAAATAAATATTAAAAAAAAAAAGAAAGAGAGAATTCCTCAGAAATGTCAGCAGAACTGGCCTTCTGTAAGAAGAGATAATTTGTAAATCCTTAAGTTTTGTTTTTAAAATCCTACCAAAAATATTCTCACCAACTCCACCTGTCACTTACCTTTCCCACCCCTTCACCTAGTGGTCCTGCTTGGCTTCCTCCCAGACTAATTCTCCACAGAGAAAATTCATTTATTATAAGAGGAACAAGCCACTTAAAAGGATCACAAGCTATTATAAATCTGGCAAGGATACTGACCCATCTAGGGGAGTCGTCCTCCGGAGATGCATGGTCCCCAGAGAACACAAAAGTTATGTGAAATGCCCAAGATATCGCATCAGAGAAATCTACTGACTATGGTTTGTGCCTGGGTCCGATATAAAAAAAAAGTGAGGATAATGGATAGAACACTGCCAATTCCAATTTTCCATCTATTAAGCATGTATCTGATTTACATGTAAGTTTATTTAACTATCTTATGTTTAACATATCAATTTTTAGTCACTAGGAGAAACCACAGATTCCAGACTAGACCATTTTCTCTAAGTCACTCAGTATTGTTGATGTTACCTTGGAAAACTAACCACAAACACAAATTTTCTGAAATGCTTAATAAAATGGGCTTCTTTGACAGGCCATTTCTTTTTTCTCTTGGTCTCTACTCTTTGATACCTTGTACTATAGGTATTTGCTGATTTTCTTGAATGGGTTAGATAAATGGTTTATTCTCAGTATAAGCCATACTGATTTATACAGAAAATGCTTATATTCATATTCTGTGATCCCAGAGGTACTTTATTTCCAAAATAGATTGTGTCCGGGACTAGAACAACTGTCTTTCTCATTGTGGACTTTACTCTTCTTTCACAGGTTTGTCTGGCATCAGCTTTGTTTTAACAATAAAACTGCACTAGGGTGTCTCAGAGGTCCCTTAATAAACATAGCTAAGTGATCTGCTCACTGAAGAAAAATGGGAAATATTTGCTTGCTGAATCCTGGGAATGCAAGTTTTTTAGTAATCAGTTTTTCTCCATGAAGGGACCTTAAAAATTATGTGGTCCAATCCTCTTTTTACAAACTTGGACACTGTGGCCGAGGAAGTGAAGGGATTTGCCCAAAATCTAAAGACAAATTATCCTCAGAAGTCTTGTTGCTCACTCCACTGAACTGTTTAGGTCCCGGGCTCAGAGCTCACCATAACACAGAGGTCTCTTGGAAATAGCCTATCCAAAACATGCCATACATCTCATTGTTTTCAATAGCTTTTCTCTGTGTTCTAAAAAATAACTATATTATTTATGTATTTATTGTCTTTCTTTTTCCTACTAGAATGAATATAATTTCCATGAAGTTTTCTTTGTTGCCATAGCTCTAGAACCTCATAGTAGGTGCTCAATAAATACCTGTTGAATGAATAAGGTCACTGACTGTAGGAGAGAACGCTGGGCTTACAACCTTCTCTACCAAGTGTGAGTGGTAGCTCATGACTTCCTACAGTCCCTCACTTCGCCCAACCCGAATAGCATCCAGAGCAAACATCTGTTGATGCTGGCTACTCTCTAAGCACAGTTTATGCATATGAACTAATTTAATCCTAACAATAAACCCTATGAAGGGGGTATGATTATAGCTCTATTTTATGGATGACGAAACTGAGGCACAGAGAAGTTAAGCAACTTGCTCAGGACCACACAGACTACAGGGTGTGGAGTTGGCATTCACACCCAGGCAGCCTGGCTCCAGAGCCCATAGCCATAGCTATTCTGCTCTAATGCCTCCTATGATGATGGCCACCCAGGTCTATGAACTTTATTCTCTTTTTGCCCCTTCCCCTACTGAATGTTGGAAGTAGTCAGGGCTCACTATGTCTTTCATGAGGGAAAAAGGCAGACTCAGCTCGAGGAAAGGCATGGTGAAGTCAGAGGCTTCACAGCTAAGAGATGACAGATTCATGAAGAGGAGACAGATAGGAAATGGAAACTGCTAGCTTGAGACCAGGTAAGTACACAGGTGAGTGAGGGAAGGGGTAGGGAGAGAAGGTGAGCGGCCACACAGCCAAGGACTGGATGAGAGATGGCCTTGGGCAGACACACAATGGCCACACCCTGTGACCACAGCTGGTAAGACAGTGAAAAGTTCCAATTTCAAATCATTATAAAAAACAAAAACTGCTCACTGAATAATAACAAAATACGAACTGGCAGTCATCCAGGTGGCTCCACAGGAACATAAAGTACAGGTAAGTCACCTGTGTAAAGCGTCTTAATAATTACGGGGCAGGAAACCGTGCCTACTTGCGTGAAAAAGAGGACCGCTTGCTTCCTGCGGCAGACATATGGACCTCAGGGGCGGAAATGCTGCCCGTGCTGCTCGAAGAGCTAAAATCCGCTTCACTACCTGAAAAACAACAGGGCGGGGGAGAAAGAGAGGCATGAAGGAAAGAAATCTGAGAACGGGCTGGCTACTTCCCGGCCAGGCCAGGCCCCCGGCCCCCTGCAGGGGCGCACTGGAGCTCAGCAAGTGGCAGGATTCCAGAGCTTCTGGGCTCTCAGCCCTTTCCTCAAAGCAAACAAGAGAAGGTGCAAGAACGAGGACATTTTATAAACACCGCTTAGAAGCACAGCGAGGCTGGTTTCCTAAAGACGGATCTTCCAGCAGACAATCAATCCCCAGGGGCCCAGGTGGGGGCAGAAACACACCCTCTTCCTGTGCGGCCTCCGCACTCCCCTCAAGGACAGGAGCACGCAGGCCCAAACTTCAGGCAGAAGGAAGAGCTTGCTTGTCAGTCCCAGAGTCATTTGTCCAGGAGAGTGTTTCTTTAGGCTTCTGCAGTCAGGAGCTATACTGGCACGTTAGGGTCTGGAGGGAATTAGCCAGTGAGAATCAGTGGGGGGCAGAGCCCGGGCTCCAGATAACTGCTTGAACCAGAACTCTCTGATGAGTGCCTCTAACTGCTCTGCTGTTTTTCTAGTGCGAACATAACCTTCATGGGGCACCTGGGTGGCTCAGTGGTTAAATGTCTGCTTTTGGTTCAGGTCATGATCCCAGTGTCCTGGGATTCAGCCTGAATCAGGCTCCCTGCCCAGCAGGAAGCCCGCTTCTCCCTCTCCCCCTGCTTGTGTTCCCTCTTGCTGTCTCTCTCTCTGTCAAATAAATAAATAAAATAAAATAAAACACACACACACACACACACACACACACACACACACACACACACCTTTCATGAAACCCAGAATTGAATATTTACAAACAGAATTAAGAAAGTTCACAACAACAGGGGCACCTGGGTGGCTCAGTTGGTTAAGCGACTGTCTTCGGCTTAGGTCATGATCCGGGAGACCCGGGATGGAGTCCCACATCTGGCTCCCTGCTTGGTGGGAAGCCTGCTTCTCCCTCTCTCACTCCCCCTGCTTGTGTTCCCTCTATGGCTGTGTTTCTCTATGTCAAATAAATAAAATCTTAAAAAAAAAAAAAAGAAAAAGTTCACAACAACAGTGATAGAAACTGGGGGTTATACTGATATGTGACATTGTAGTTGGGGGAGGAGAAGGGAGACTGTTCATTAGTTTACAAAATCACATTACATTTTGTGTACAGACTACAGATCATTACGTAATAAGAAACATGCTTTGTGGCAGAATAATTAATATAAATTCATTTCTAACAAAAAACCCCACATAGTTCTGGAATGGTAATAATGAACTATAATAGAACTATTCCACGGATTGTCTGGTGGAGTGAAGGAGAATGGAAAGGCAAAAGAGAACAAGTGGGAAGAAGGAAGAGAGGATTTTTTAAAATGGCAAAATTCCATAGGCTTTTGGAAAATAAATCTAGGTATACAGTTTTCTTTGACCTTATCTCTCAACTCCTACTACAGCTCGTGACCCTTCTGGTCTAGAACCCAAAGCCAGCTCACATTTCTGGGTTGAGGAAAATAGGAATAATCTAAACCCTTTGAGTTTCTAACAAGCAGTGAATAGTAATTATCACCACAATAATAACTATTTATTGAATGCCTACTCGGCACCAGATGCTCTAGGACAAGTTTTCTGCTCTTTGTATCTGTTAATCTTGACAGCTCTGTGAGGCAGATGTTAATCTCGCTATTCTACTACTGAAGAAATCAAAGCTGATTTGTCCAGGGCTTGTGGAGGACAAACCCCGGTCAGGACCAAGTCTCTATGCCACCTCTCCATACCATGCTGCATCCTCAGGAAGGCAGTGGGAAGAAGGAGGGGTAGTGGGGAGGTTCTGGGATACAGTATATGCTCCCGTCTCCCTAACGGCCAAGATGACCCCTTGGTACAAGATGCAGTCAGACTGGCCCACTGGTGAACAGATCTTCTCACTGACAGGTCATATTAGGTTTGCCAGAAGGAAAGGCAATGGTGAGACAGAGAGAAAAATCCCTTCCCCAGCTCCCAGGACCTCTCTGGAAGTTCAGCCTCTTCTGGTAAAGACACCAAGGATGACCCCTTAGCACAGATGATGGCAGTGAATCCTAATTCCCGCCAGAATTCTGGGAGAATTAGGGTGGCAATTTATGAGGACTGAGAGTGATTATTCCTTCTGGATTTCAGAGACTCTGTCTAATGCTGTAATGAACTCCCCAGATGTAATTAGTTGCCTCTGAGTAATGCACTGGCTAAACTGTAGTATTCTACAGTCTCAAGGATTCATGATTGGTACTGCTATCCAGCAGTATGCTAGTCCTGACAACCTAATTCCGCCGGCCTTGTCTGCTAGAAAATTATCGGTTAGTTATTAAGTGATAGAGGCAGATAGTTTTCAAAAAATAGATCCTATGGTTGCAGCCACCAGGCTTGAGATATTATTTTCTAATGTAAGATTATGACTCTGAAACACTCAATTTTCATTCCTTAAAAGAAACATAAAAACCCCATCAATTATAACTTAACTGCCTGAATAAAAACAGATATTCTGGAACAGAAACAGACAACTGCTGAAAATCCATTGTTTCCTTAGGACGCCTTTGATCTGTGGTAATTATGTACTCTGAACTGAAGGGACCAGTTTGCTCTACTCTTTATTGCTATTGGAACTCGACATATTGACTCTTATGTATGGGCAAGGCCCAGGTTTGTTTCTATAACTTCTCTAACTTACCTTCAGGAAGAGGTTAGAAGGCTCATTCAGGGTCCCCAGCGGCTGCATTCCGGACTGAGTAATAGGATACAGAAAAACGTCTATGCTGCTTAGGCCATTTCACTTTGCTATGTTTTAAAATATATTTCTAGTTTGGTTCATGCAAGGTAAAGTCGGTACACTCTTTAAGGCATCCACAGAAAGGTCAGTTGTGCTGCATCATCTGATAGCACACTCTTTCCATTTACTAAGTGAGATAACTAAGAGGAAGACTGGAGATCTGAAAGCCCCCATTTATCTATCAGTTGGTAACAAAGACTCAAGGAAGGAGAGGCTCTCTCTATTCATTTCCTTTCATCAGCATGTGCGACTAGGTTATTGCTGTGGGGAGTTGTAGCCCAACGCTCATCTGTATTATTCAAACCATACAAAGACAATACTGAACTTAAACACAAGCCCTGCATCAGACAGCCCAGGTTCAAATCCCATCACTACTGCTCACTGGATGGGGGCCTTTCATCAAGTTACTTCACCGTTCTGCGCTTTAGTTTTTAAATCTGTTACATGGAGATGATAATCATAGATTCTGCCTCTTAATGTTATTGTAAGCAAGGAATGTGTGTGTGTGTGTGTGTGTGTATAGAAACACATGCATACACACACATACATATAAGCCACCTGATCCCTTGTAAGGTCTCAATAAATGCTAGCCATTCTTCTTCTTCTGTGGGGGTTAAAAAGACAACTTTTATTATACATTTCCTTTGTAGAAAATTTGCAAAATGTAGTCTCTTATTCCATCACCGAAAAATAAGTAAAGTTAACCTTTTGGTATATAATCACTCAGCATTCCTAGTTAATACATTACTATTTAGCCTAATAGCTTTTAAAAAACTATGTGAATATCTTCAAAATATACTACATTTTGGTTTTTCTTAAAAAGATATATATATACATATATATATTTCTAAGTTTTATTTATTTGAGACAGAGACAGCAAGGGGAGGGGTAGAGGGAGAGGGAGAGAGAAACTCAAGTAGACTCTGTGCTGAGTGTGGAGTATCAAGTGGGGCTTGATCTCACAACCCTGAGATCATGACTTCAGAGGAATCCAAGAGTTGGATGCTTAACTGAATGAGCCACCTAGGGGCCCCTATGTTGTGTTTTATTAATCAATGAGTATATAGATTATATTCAATTTTTCTATTATGAGTAACAAACACTATGTGCCAGAATCCATCCTAAGCATATTTACATATTAACTCACTTGTTTCCCATGATAGTATGGACCTTATGAGGTAGAGACAAGTATCAGTTCCTTTTGCAGATGAGGCAGAGAAGCTGAATGACAGGCACAAGGGGATACAACTATCAAGAAGTGGAGGCAAGACTTGCACCAAAGCCAAGAAGGCCAAGTAGACTCCTCACTGAGCTGGGAGCCCAAGGCAGGGCTCAACACGGGGCTCCATTCCAGGACCCTGAGATCATGACCTGAGCTGAAGGCAAATGCTTAACTAACTGAACCACCCAGTGCCCCTTGTCTGCTATTCTTTAGAATCAATGCCTGAAAGAACTCTTAAGCCAAAGGATACACTCAATTTCAAGGAATTTCATAGATTTGCATCATATATATTTTTGGATGGCATTAGCCCAAGGAGTTTTTGTGGTCAAGACCATGTTTGCCTTCACTTGCCTGTGTGTATACGCCCGAAAGCGAATCTCTGATGTCACAGAGAATACTCTGAAAGAGCACACGACACACTATTTGGCCATTGTAGACTTGTGCTTGAACAGCTGAAGGGAGTTTTAAATGCAGGTCTAAGCTATCCTCATCAGTATTGTCTCTAATCAGCTGCTAGCATTGGTGGAGCAGGATTCCAGGATAGCAAGGGGTGGATGAGAGCTTGATGGCCTTTACTTCATGATGCCAGTGTCTTGGAGACCACACGTCCTGCAGCAAAAGGCATTCTCCAACTAGTGAGATCTGCTCGCAGGCCTCCAAAAACTTTGGTGGCTTTTGTTTGTATTACTGCTGGTTCTCTTGAGAGGCAGGACTCTTTTTCATTACATTAGGGTAATAAGCATTCTGTGCATGTGATGGTAAGGCCAGGAATTAGCGAAGGAAGGAAAAAATGGAAACAAGGAGAGTATGTGCAAAAACTGATAACTAGACTTATTTTTTGACACACTGCCTGTGAACTGGTCTCTTAGGACATTATTATTTTTGCTTTCAGGAGACTGTGGAGTCCTCAGACATCAGAACATCACAAGCCTCTGAAAACAGAGTCTACTAAGCTTTGTTAAGCCATTCTAAACCACTGATTGAAGCAACCCCAAACCTTCCTTTATCCATTGTCACCACAAAGCTATCAGATTAATTCAGGTTGGCCACCTACACCCCCAAATTAAAAAAGGAAAAAACAAACAAAAAAATAGTTCCCTATCCATTCATCCTCTCCCTCCCCCAACACACACACACACACACACACACACAGAGAGAGAGAGAGAGAGAGAGAGAGAGAGAGAGAGATACAGATCTTTTATTTAAAGGTCTCTAGGGAGGAGAGGAGCCATTTCCACTGAAGCCAAGCAGAACTATTAAGGAGCAGCTGGGGCAGTGGACACATGTAATTACAGAAGACACTATTTACAAAAAAAAAAAAAAAAAAAAAAAAGCTTCTCTAAAGTAGATTTGGTAGAACAGACTCTTAGCTGCGAAGCTCTGGGGCACCCAGTCAGTGAATCCAAGAAATGCTTCACACTAAACAGGATTTTTGTTTTAGTTTTTGCAAACTATTCCCTAAAACCCCTACAGGTATTTATCTTAGAAAAGGAATATTTAATCAAAAGATCAATAAACTGGTTGAAGATATATATGCCGATTTTCATGCATTTCAGAACAGAAGTCTTTCTGAAAAACGGTAAATGTTGTTTTCATTTGTACCATGATTTCAGAAAGGATTTACCTTCATTATGATTGCTGTTCAATGGATGGAGCCACCATAAACTTTAAAGCACATATATATAATTAAAAACAAAAGAAGGTTCAAATTTAAAGTATTTGGAGAATAGTTTTATATTGAAAAATCTGACTACATAACAACAAAAATACTTATGGGAAAATAGGAGTCAAAGACAAATAATAAACTGAAATAAAATATTTACAACATAAGACAAAGGGAAATTTCCTTAATTTACCAAAAACTCATACAAATTAGGAAAAATAAAACCAACCTAACAGAAAAATGGGCAAAGGAGAGGCTCCTGGGTCACTGAGCTGTTAAGTGTCGGCCTTGGGCTCCAGTCATGATCCCAGAGTCTTGGGATTGAGCCCCACATTGGGCTCCCTGCTTGTCAGGAAGCCTGCTTCTCCCTTTCACTCCTCCTGCTTGTGTTCCCTCTCTATCTGTGTTTCTCTGTCAAATAAATAAATAAAATCTTTTTAAAAAAAGGGAAAAAGAAAAATGGGCAAAGGATATGAACAGGCAGATGGGAGATAAAGAAAAATAAACAACCAATACATATGAACTGTCATTCAATCTCCATATAACATTAAAAATGTAAATAAGGAGATTTTTTTCAGTTACCAGATTGGCGAAAAATTTAGAAATCTAAGTTTGAGAACACTAGTGCTGTTGAAGGTTTGAAAAAAACACTCTGATAAGAGTCAGCAAGAGTGTGAGGACATGAGTGCTGCACATGAGCATTGAACAAACAACCTGAATGCCCACCAGTGATGACTGGGGAAGTCAGGCAGTAGAGCCACCTAGAAGAATACCTATCATGACAAGGAGTGACACAAAACCTGTGCCCTGTGAGTGCTGCAGTGAAAGCATCTTGAAGCAATGTGGCTAGATACGAAAAACAAGATGCAGAATATTTTCATTGAGCATAAAAAAAAGATCTCTTAATAGTGGTTCCCTTGGGAATGGGACAGTAGAGATCTAAATTCCTCATCTTCATTTTATATCTTTCTGAGCCATTTGGTTTTTCTAACCATGTGCATATTACTCTTCCATAAAAAAGATAAGATACACTAAAATTATGGAAAATTGATTTTTCCTTTGAAAAAGATCTAAATTTTGTTTTAAAAAAGCATTTTACAGTAAAAACAATCACACCATTTAATGTAGTATGAAGAGGGCTTTGGAGTCAAGTCACTTGGGTTTGAATCATGCCTCTTCTACTAATTATGTAAAGGCTTAGGCAAATTATTTACCCTCTCTCTGCCTTAGTTTCCTTATCTGTGAAATGGAGATGAAGATGTCAGTAGTAAGTATCGTTAAGGGAATCGCAGGAATTCAGTGAAGCATGCAAAGACCTTAGAACAGTGCTTGGCACACAGCAAGCACTCAATCTGTGCTAGCTGTTATAATTTCTAGTTAGAACTACTGGTACTGTGGCTTGAAGGCCAGAAAGAGGTTTTAAACATCTTTCCCTTAAAAAAACCGCACAATACAAAATGCCTTATCCTACTTAAGTCAAATATTCTTACAAACACTCTTTACAAAAGGTGGCTTTCGTGTGTGTGTGTGTGTGTGTGTGTGTGTGTGTGTGTGTGTGCATGCGCGCGCACAACAGAGTATGTCTAAAAAATCTGTGGTCCTAAAACAAACTCTCCATGGCCTCCTCCGAATATTTCTAGAGTTGCTCCTGGATACGACCCCACCTTAAGTAAGCCCCAGGAGAAATGGACACAGGCTTTCTGACCTCTTCTTACCAAAGGCAGTCCCCTGAGCCAGGTAGCTTTGAAGGTCTGAGAAAGAAGGGGGGAGAGGAGGCCCAAGAGGACTGACAGTGTCAAAGATATCTCCATCTGTTCACTCCCTTATCTTGGACTGGCTCACCTACCTCTCTTGCTAGAAACAGAGAATGCACTGCTGATGGAGAAAGTAGATGATAGAAATGATAAAGTGGTGTAAAGAAACTTCAGGAAACTAGCGGGAAGGGAACATTTCTGACAGAAACCCTGTATATATCTAGTCTTCCTTTATGTCACCACCAGGGAAAAGGAAGAGTACGCACTGGCCAACCTGAGTAGAGTACAGGAAAGACAATGCATGCTGTTTGGTTTTGTGAATGACCACTCAACTTCCCTGGGCCTGTTCTCGTGATCAGTAATAAAGAAATATGTGTCCCTGTTAATTTGCCAAAGATGGCCAAGAAGAGAACGCTAGGTAAGAGATTCATCAATTCAACCCAAGGCCAATCAGGTGCCTCTGGGATCTTCTCTCACCACCACTGCACACTACCCAGCATCACCAGAAGGAGGCGCCAGCCTACAAAGTCCTGTGCCAACAAGCTCTGCACTGTAAATTCCAGCTCCATCTCTCAGCAGCTGTGTTCTTGTCCAAGTGATTTTAACCCCACTAAGCCTTAGCTTTCTTATTTATGTATATATGCATATACATGTATATATGTATATGTATTTTAAATGATTAATTTAACAAAAACTTACTGAGCATCTGCCATGCTGTTCTGTGTCAAGCCCCACTCTAGGTGGATAGCAGTTCCCATCTTGCAGGGTTGTTGTGAAGTTGAAATAAATGAAAAGTGAAATGCAGGGGAAGTCCTGGACAGGCTCATAAATACTCATTTTATAATTATTATTATTAATGCAATGATTCTTAAACCCTACTTGCTTAAAGATCATTAGGGAAGTTAATAATAGTACAGATTTCTGGATAATGCTCACAAAAATTCCAGGTCAGAAAGTTTGGGGGAAATCCAGGAATGTGCATTTTCGATAATGTAGCCAGCGGTCACAGACCACACTGAGGAGCAGAGCTCCAAAGACAAAGAGCACACAGAATCTTCCCCCAGGTCCAGTCAGATTACAAGGACTTTCTTCAATGGGAAGCTGAAGGTGAGAGAGCAGAAGTTGAGGTGGACCAGCTGTCACCTTCGTCAAGGACCAAGCACCCAGAAAAGAGTCTGACTTCTAGAGTGGCTTGCCCCCTCACAGCTCTCCAGAAGCCCCTTCCTGGGCTGAAACCATCTTCAAAGAGCTGGAAGGGGAGACAGGGACAAAGAGAAAGAGCATGTTGTTTGGAAACTGGCTCAGTTCCAGCCAAACTCATGCACACATGTATGTTTGTAAAGCTAGTGGGATACTTAGCAGTTGGTCCGTGGTTTGAAGTCCTCATAATCCCGTTTTAAAGAGGACAGACTGTGGCGTTGGGGTGGCTCAGTTAAGCGTCTGCCTTCAGCTCAGATCATGATCCTGAGGTCCTGGGAGGGAGCTCCACGTCAGGGTCTCTGCTCAGTGGGGAGTCTGCTTCTCCTTCTCCCTCTGCCCCTCTCCCCTGCTTGTGTTCTCTCCCTCAAATAAATAACATCTTGAAAAATATTCTAAAAAGAATGAAGAGGAGGGACTGACCAGTTTGGAGCTGGGGATGTCAAATACAATTCAGCAGAGAGAATCACCTCGCAATCTAGCACACTCCCCATCCGGGTTATCCCATCAGCCCTAACTTGCTGCCTTCAGTGTGGTCAACGTGTCCATGATTGGCGTGCTGAATGGCACCAAACAAACTACGCAGGCCTGCACCATCCCCCCATGCTGAATCAGTATCGGGCACCAGCACTTCGGTGGGTGGGCTCAGGGCAACTGTCTCCCATTGCCTTCCACTGAACAGGTCTGGGGAGGGTTTTATCTATTGTGAGCATGAACTTCATCTTAATTCATTATTTTGGGAGCCTGGTAATAACAAAAGCAAATCCATCGTAAAGAAGTTTCCAGACTTACATGTTCCTTGTGTTTAATTTCTTGCCAAGTTCACTAAACTGAGCTTTCTGCCCCTTTTAAAAAGCTAGCTGGAGAGCCTGCTGCTTCTATTTAAGGAGAAGTGTTTATCCAGTGTTTACCAAAATGAAGTTCCTACCCTTCATGTCTGGCAGCAAAACCTAAATCAGGAAAAAGCAGTCCTTGAGGTGGCGGGATGGGATCAGAGCAGGGGTGTCATTGTGGGGAGAGCTAACAGGGGAGGAAGGAGGTGATGAAGGGGTGGGAGAGAGAAATGGGGACTGACAAGTGATCAACACTGAAAGGTCAGAGCAGGGCTACAACTGAGCTCTGTGACTTTAAGCCCAGAGTTAAGAGAAAAGGAAAGGATGAGTCTTTTTTGAAGTCATCTTCCACTCCCAGTGAAGTGGTGCTGTCTGCAGGCAGTTCCAGACAATGAATGGAACAAAACCACCCACTTGCTAGGAAGAGGTGATGTAATCTACCACTTGCTGCAGAGACCTGCAACAGCACTCTAAAACAGCGTGCTTTCCATTTTGTTTTATTATTTTTTTAAGTATTTATTTATTTATTTATTTATTTATTTATTTGAGAGAGAGAGAGAGAGAGAGCGCGAGAAGGCTCCAATGTGGGAAGGGCAGAGGGAGAGAATCTCAAGTAGATTTCATGCTGAGCACAGAGCCCAGTGGGGTGCTTGATCCCTGGACCCTGAGATCATGATCTGAGAGGAAATCAAGAGTCAGGTGCTTAACCAACTAAACCACCCATGTGTCCCTTGTCTTATTTTTTTAACCTCACTTCTGTCAGAAGCACCGTTTTCTTAATTGACTCCAAGACCTAACAGCCTTGGCAGCCTCCCCTTGTCTTCCCCACCCTGTGCAGCAGCCTCAAGGGTGCACCACATGGTGTGTGTTATCCACTCAGAGCCTCATCCCCCCCCCCCAGGGCTATGGCACCGATGGGGGAGGGGCAAGGGGGAGGGTTGCCACAATCCACATCTATACTGAAGCAGCCTCTGGCATTGGACCTGCTCCCTTGACTTTCTCAAACACTGTCCTTCCCTTTTCCTGTATTGGAACAGTCTGCCAGGGAGTATATCACTGGACCTTGTCAGCACTCAGCCATGCTCCACTTGTAATATCTTGATGTCCTTTCCCCTTGGTTTATGAATGATGAATCCCCTCTCCACTTTTCTCTTGCATTTTCAATCTCTTTGAAGTTCTCTTTGCTTTTTATGAGGTGATAGTTTAGTAGCCTCAGTCACCAGCTGTGTGATCTTGGCAAAGGCACACAAACTCTCTGTGCCTCATTTTCTTCTATAAAAGGGAAAGGATAACAGTATCTATCTCATAGAGCTGCCGAAAAGATTATATAAGTTAATATATGAAAAAGTAGTGCCTGGCACTCAGTTAACACTTTTAAATACTGTCTTTATTTTTTATTCTTCTTCTTATGATTACCCTCTCTAAACCACATCTGAGTCCCAACACGTGTGTAGCCAAAATCAGGGAAAAGGACTTGGAGCAGGAATGAGGAGTTGTGGGGAGGCTGTCATCTGGGATGTGAGTAACTAAACGAGCATGAAAATAGACAGAAGATGGTTCTGGCAGAGGGTGGTAAGGATTCTTCCTCCTCCCTTGAGATTATAAATCAGTGAGTAAATCCTCAGCTCTGGGCTATGTTGACTGAACTCTCCAATTTCACATGAAAGCCTAAGCACATCATAGACAGCTAACTACCAAACATTCATGTAGAGGCTGTGGGTCACACACACAGTGGAAAACAAGCTCCACAAGGGCAAGATTTCATCTGTTCCTATTTGAATGCCCTGCAGCTCTTTGCACCCCTAGCAGACATCCAGTTAAGACAATGATCCTGCCATTGAGAAAGGGGTAAATGCTTTATGTGGGACACAACTTGGGTTCTAAAAGATGCCAACAAAGGGACGTATTATTTCCTGTTTGAAGGATTAAGATTCTATGGAAAAGACTCACTCAACTAGCTAGTTTCAAAACTACCCATGACTACTCAAGCTCATAGACAAGGAGCAGTGAAGACAGTTGTCCAGGGTAAAGGGAGCAGCATATAAAGGCAGTGTTGGGCTGGCTGAGAGACAGGGGCGAACCCTACAATGGCAGACATCACAGACTGGGTCAAGATGGCTGATCTTCCCGCCAAAGCAGCCATGGCCACCACGTCATCTCCAGTACATGGAAACCTAGAAATCTACACAGGCAACTGAAACTTTCCATTTGGGACTTTCTAGCCAGGGACCACCCACCCTCATCTGGACTTTCCTCACCCCCAGTCAATCACCTAGAGACATGATGTTCCCTTGCCTAATATGGGAAAAAACCCACCCAAATCCAGACCTGGAACCAATAAGGCTTAAAAACCCCACCCCTCCACAACCGGGGTGCGACTTCCCCGCCTCTCCTCTCTTGAGTTGTGGAACCTTGCCCAAGGGTGCGGGCCATAAAGCTCATCCTACGGATCACTTTGCCTTGGGGTCTCTTTCATTCACCTAAAAAACCTTACAGGAAGCAGCCCTGGAGGGAGAAGTAACAGCAGGGAATAAGGCAATGAAGGCAGTTCAGGGGCTTAAACTTTTTTTTTAAGATTTATTTATTTTAGAGAGAGAACCTGAGCATAGGGGGAGGGGCAGAGGGAGAGGGAGAGAGATCCTCAAGAAGACTCTCCATTGATTGTGGGGCCCGACTCAGGATGGGATCTCATGACCTGAGATCACAATCTGAGACGAAACTGAGAGTCTAACGCTTGCTGGACTAGCCCACCCAGACACCCCTATTTGAACATCCTCTAAGCCATAGGCCCCCAAATTTGTATCTGGTGACAAGTTTCTCATACTGGACACAGTCTTTTTTATTTTATAAAATTCCTACCTTTGCTTCTCTGAGAAAACATGTCAACATGTTACCTTCCTCTGAGAGGTAGAGATTAGAGAAGAGGACCCACACATTTTTTCTACCCTAGTGATACCGCAGCCATGGTTTCTTCTGAGGTGACTCAGCTGTGATCTTCGGTGGCCTACCGATACTTTCCCTTTTAATGTATAAAGAACCAACTGGACCAGTGAAAATGAGAGATGGGAGAAAGTGGCAAAGATGTCAGGTCACAGTGCTGTGCAGCAACGAAGCAGGGGCCCAGAGAGTCACTTTTCATTATTTTCTCTGCAGAAAACCTGAGTCGCAGGTGCACGGAATTGGGTCAATCAAATTCTTTGGTTTTTGACACACTCTTATCATTGGTCCATGCAAGACTACCTTTATTTTAGTTTTTTACTGACTGGTTTGCATGAGCCAGTATTCATGTTTATTTAGTATTTCTTTATTGTACTTATGTTTTTGTTTATTTCCTTACATTTAATCCTATAGTAAATGAAGAAACCACCACCCATCGCAAAAACTAAAATGTCAATACTAACTTATATCTACCTCCTCATTCTATTCCCTGGTCACGATTTCCTTGCTTTCATTTTTTTTTCCTAAGATTTTATTTATTTGACAGAGAGAAACACAGCTAGAGAGGGAACACCAGCAGAGGAAGTGAGAGAGGGAGAAGCAGGCTTCCCTGCCGAGCAGAGAGCCTGATGTGCGTCTTGATCCTGGGACCCAGGGACCATGACCTGAGCCGAAGCCAGATGCTTAACAAACTGAGCCACCCGGGGACCCCTTCTTGCTTTCATTTTTACAAAGACTGATCACACCTATAAGTATTCTTAAAAAGTAGATTCTTTTTTGTTTTCTGTTTTGTCTTTCACTTTTTAATAATAGGCTACCATGACATTTGTCATTTTGGGGGATGATTTACATTCAAAATCATATTGCTAAAATCCTCCATATATCTGTACTGCATTCATCTGACTGCTATATAATATTCCATTGTAATGACTTATACCATAATTTATTTCTTTATTCTGATGATGAGAAAATGAATTGGGTTTATTCCAGTTACACATCTAGCCAGAATTTCCATTCTGATAAATAACTATTTGCATTTCCAGAGGTACAAGTCTCCCTAAGGAAAAAAAAAACCAAAAGAGTAAATCCACTTTTATGTAATATATTCCACAGCAAAAAGAAATGCTCCATGGACCATTTGTCTTTCTATACCTTTCCCTCTCATTGTCATGGAGAATCAAAAGCTGAAAGTAAAACTAGACTCTGTGCCTTATCCTATCTCAGTTTTACATCCCAACATGCCTAAGGTGATCCTTCATTCTTGGGTCATTCTGACCCTGACCAGCCCTAAAAGAACAGGAATTCCATGATATTATTTTAGGTTTTCTTAAGTTAACTCCATGACCTTTCCCCTTAGCCTCAGCAATAATACCAGCCCATGAACATGAGAAATTGGCCCAGAATTACTGTTCTATGAATATAACCTCACTGAGAGAGAAAATCCTTGCTCCAAGGTGGGGAGTGATGGACACAAATGGCTTCCTTTACACAGCCCAGAACTTGGTCAGGTCCCTAATTCTAAAGCCAAATGCTGGGTTTGAGTCAGACGTAAGGGAACTATCTGGATTTTTTATTTTATTTTCGTATTTTTTTTTTTTTTTAGATTTTATTTATTTGACAGAGAGAAACACAGCCAGAGAGGGAACACAAGCAGGGGGAGTGAGAGAGGGAGAAGCAGGTTTCCCGCTGAGCAGGGAGCCCGATGTGGGACTCGATCCCGGGTCTCCAGGATCATGACCTGAGCCGAAGGCAGTCGCTTAACCAACTGAGCCACCCAGGTGCCCCTATTTTCTTATTTTTAAAAAATATTTTATTTATTTATTTGACAGAGAGAGGGGTCATAAATAGGCAGAAAGGTAGGTAGAGAAAGAGGGGAAAGCAGGCTCCCCACTGAGCAGAGAGCCCAATGTGGGACTTAATCCCAGGACTCTGAGATCATGACCTGAGCTGAAGGCAGAGGCTTAACCCTCTGAGCCACCCAGGTGACCTCTCTGGGTTTTTTAAAAGCCCCACTGTTTTGGAGAAGGAGAAGAGACTGTGTTTAAGTTTCTAAATCAAAAAGCCACTGCTCTACTTCGTAAATGTTAAAGCTAAAGTAACAACTTCTATCTTTTGATTTTCATCTAAGTATCTCCATTTTAGAGCTGATGATTTGTCACTTCCAAGTGCCTGTGAAGTTAGTAACTAGGTCTGTGAAGCAGGTCAGGCAATTATAGGTTAGATTTTAAACTACTCTCTGCTCCCAAATTCACCAATCATCTTCTCCTTCCTCTAAGATGGTGGTTCTCAAAATGTGGTCCCAAATCAGCATCAGCATCACCTGGGACCTAGTTAGGAAGGCAAATTCTCAGACCACACCCCAAGATCCATTGAGTCAGCAACTCCGAGGCAGGGGTGGAGCCCAGTAATCTGGACTTTTTACAACCCTTGAGGTATCTGTACTCTGGGGTTGGAGAAGCACTGCTCTAAGGCACCCCGGCCAAGATCCCTCATAGAGTACATAGCATAGTGCCTGCATGGCTACCTCCGAGAAACAGAGCATGAGTTGACTGTGACTTAAAAGAAAGCTGTACACCATTGTATACATTTCGGGAATCATTTTCACACATTTCACATTCAAGATGAGTCAATTTCTTAATTTACTTGGCATAAATCTGAGTGTTACTAACCAAGCTTCACATAACTGACAATACCCATCTAAGGGTGGTAGATAAGAGCAGGGTCTAGTCTTGGTAGCTTCTGAGTTCAAATATCTGATCTTTTTCTTTAATGACAATGTGACTGCAGGCAATCCCTTAATCTCTCCATGTGAGTCCCTCACTCCAAGAAGGGATTGAGCATGCCTCACTCATGGGATCTCTGTGAGAATTAAAGGACCAACTGGAATGAGAGC